>PVHY01014934.1:0-37176 GCA_004024945.1 Uropsilus gracilis | reverse complement strand
GGTTGCAGTGTGACAGGGTGTGCGCTGATCAGGCCAAGGATCTGGGCCAAGCCAAGGCATCTCAACAAACCCTGGTCCAGACGGGCATTTCTTTTTTTAAGTCTCAAAACCACAAAATGGCACTTTCTTTGCTTTCATCTTTCGTGATTCTTCAAAAATACAGAGCAGAGTTACAAAGCAAGACCATCTCAGCCACAGACCATCATCACAGTCAGGGCCCAAGTTGACCTGAGGCCTCGCCTCTGCCACTAGTCTCTCTCCCAAACAGGCCTTCCTTCCCAGCTGGACAAATGCATTAGGGAAATCAGGCTCAGGTCTCAGATGAGCTTGCCTCTGGTAGGACATAAAGGAAGCTCAGTATCAGCATCTTTAGTCACAATTTCCTCCTGCTCACTATACTATACACACCCTATACACCTTCAATTCAGATTCCCTGCTTTTTGTCCCCTGCCAGGGTCTGCAGAAGTACCAAAGGTCAATGGTGCAGGCCTGTAAGCATCAGCCTATGGAGCATGGCTGGGACTGGGGATCGCGGTTCGAGACCCGCCTGGGGCAACATAGCGAGACCTAGTCCCAGAAAATAGCTGGACGTGGTGGCGCGCACCTGTAATCCCAGCTACCTGGGAAGCTGAGGCTGGGGATCACTTGAGTCAGTACTACCCTGGGCAACGTGAGCCTGCGGTTCCACGGACAAGAATAGCGAGACCTAGAATCAAAAAAAAAAGTACCAATGGGGCCCTGGGTCAGCTCAAGGAAGCTAACAGAGACAAAGCCACATTGAGACTCAGAGGCAGTCTTGACACCATGCTTCTAAACCTCCAGCCACACCCACTGACAAGAGCACCAGTGGACACTGCAGGCAATGCATCAGTGTTCCAACAGTGCGCAGGGCACATACCTGGACAGTATATGAGGAGGGGGAGACATAGCTCTCGGTTCACATGAAGAACTGGGAAGGGCCCTGCTTTTCCCTGAAAGCACTAGGGTTTCCTCAGCTGCTAAAATTCTGTCCAACCATCTGTGCATGTGTGGATGATCAACACTGCAATCCACTCTACCTTCTAAGTCACCAGTGAAGGTGCATCCCCAGGAGCCTTGCTGTATGTCCAGGGCAATGCTATGGCCCCAAGGCCAGGCAAGCCACACTCTGACCCTGACCCTACCTCAGGGTCTCTCCTCTTCCAGATGCTTCCATGTTGACCTGCTCACTCTTCAACCCTTCTTAAGGGTGACAAGGGGAGGGGATGGCTTGAAAGGATGTATTCATGGCCTTGAGGGGCCTCACACCTGCGGATGGAGGGAGTGTGATCCAGGAGAGACCACCACCTGCGTCTCTCAAGATGGCAGGAGGAACCTGGGAGCAGCCTGTGTTGCCTGCCTGGTGCACAGCCAGAGTGGCCACCACAGTGGCCACACATGCTCAGATGCTCATAACTGAAAGACCCACTTTATAAGCACCACCAGCTGATGGTTCTACCACTGGCCCATGGCCTCAGGACACCACGAAGACCCTGACTTTCCAGCAGGGGGGACAACCCCACAGCGGTGAGGCCTTTGCTTCCTGAGAGCATGTCAGCTTCCAGATGATGCAGAACATGTAAGGCATGGGGAAGTGGTAGCTGGTGTGTCACCACCACATGGTTATCATGCAGGTAAGAAAACTGAGGAAGAGCTTAACCAGCCCTTGTCTCTGTCTCCTGCAGTCCTGATGAGGGGGGGTGGGGGGGTGGCAGTGAGGAGTGAGGATGGGGGAGTAGTCAGCAACACGCAGCTGACTTGCTGCTGGGAGCAGAACAGGAACAAAGATGACCTCCATGTCAACCAGGATGCAGATGCTTACAGTCCTTGGGAAGCAAAATGACTAAACCTAAAGCTGTTTGAGAATATTCTTACATCACCATAAGCCAGGCCACGACACCCTGTTTCTGAGGATCATGTCTTAGCCAAGAAAAAGTCAGCTCTGCTTGAGATGGCATGTGGCAAAGGAGCCCTCCTTAGGGTGGCTGGGCATACCAGTTACCTCACCAAGGATAGGTGCTTGAGCATATCTCACGTACAAGCATGCCAGGCATCCCTGTCCAGCAGCTAAGGTGTGGGGTTTCAGCAGAGGGGACCCCAAATGTGAGTCCTAGACAGGACTAGTAGTAGAAAGGGCTTGGCCTTTTCCCATCAAGAGCCTTTACTGGTGGGACAACGGTTTTTAAAGGCTGAGGAGGGAAGGACAGCTTGTGTCTGTTTTCTGGCCACTGGATTTATTCAGTACACAGGAAATGGAGGGTGGCCACATACCAAACACCCCTCTGTGGGGGAGACAGTCCAGGATTGGACTTAGAGCATCACTAGCTGGCTACCCAGGGCTGCTGGGCAGAGCCTTGGACAAGCCATGGGACACCTGCCCCCAGCTCCTGCACATTTTCTTAACCAAGCGCTGGCGTACCAGGGCAACAAAAACAGACATGTCCGTTCTCCTGTGGCTCCCTTTTAATATCAGCCATGGCTCGCGGCAGGCACTATGCCTCTCCATGAACATGGTGCCATGCAGAGGTCCAGGTGGTGCCTGATGACCACCGCCGAGGGGAGCTCCCTGGGAGAAGAGACCCCTTAGGGCTCTTGCCCTTGCTTGCGCCATGGCATGGGGTGCAAGGGACCACTCTCGCAGGATCTAGCTGGTGGGGTGTCTGGATCCCAGTGTCTCCGGCTACCCTATGAGGACAGAATGCAGAACACACTAACCTCACACAACACAGTCTGATCCTTATGCCACTATGTCACCCTTCTGGTTCTGCTTTCTCTGCGACCACAAAGAGGGCACAGTGTAGACAGACGCCAGAGTGGTGGGGACGCCACTTCCTGAAAGCACTTCCTGACCTCGTGCAGCCACAAGTTCAGGACCGGAGCTTTCCCATCTCCCCACCCCCCACCACCACATGTCCTTTGGGTTCCACATTCAGGTTCCCCATCCCATTAGTGCCTGTAAGACAGAGTGGGCTGTGGAGCCAGGCAAGGTGTCCAGGTGGGTGCTGGACAGCAGAGGACAGGGTGAAGTCCTTGGTCAGGCTCCCAGGATCTCACAGATGTCAACTCTAGAATCCCCAGAGCCACTGAGACGCTGATCCTTTCACTCCACAGGAGGAAACTGAGGCACAGGAGAGGGAACTACTTGAGGCTAAGGGCACAGGTTCAGCTCCTAGGCCCAGCCCAGCCCCTGCCTCCGACAGGATGGTGCATCCTTGGCACTAGGCCCCAACCACCATCCCTGTCTCCAATCAAGGGTGGGGGTGACTGGCAAGGAAGTACCTCCCACAGGAGCAAAAAAAGGAGATCCTAGTTGGTCCCAGGGGTAGGATGGAGGCAAGGGAAGAAGAAATAGCAGAATACCAGAACACCAGGTCCTCCTTATCTTCCTCCTGTCAGTAGTCAATGTGGCCTTCCCGGGGCTAGTCCATCCCATCTGTCCCTGTGGTTTCCCTTGGGTCCAGGACCCTCCACTCACCAAAGCACTGATTGGGAGGTACAAGAGAGCAGAGTCCTCAGGGGAAGACCCAATCTGAGGCCCAGGAAGCAGGTCCCGATCCTCCACAGCCAGGAGGACCCCACCAGAAGCCACCCCAACTGCCTTTAGTACCAGCCTCACCCACTGACTGAGAGACAGGCTGTGCCTGGGGGTGGGGGGAGCGTGGGGGGAGGTGACTTTCCTATGGTCACAGCAAGAAGAAGTGAGTCAGCCCAAAACCAGCACCAGGGATGGGTTGACTTCTCTCAGGGGCTGTCCCAGGAAACGGCAAGGGGAAAACCTGACACTGTCATCATCATTGTCATCCCTATTCTACAAATAAGAGTATCAAGGCCGGAAAACATCAGGACCCTGGACCAGTGAAGAGCACTGGGATCAGCGTCTGTAATGTAAGCCTGCCTCCAGGCCTGTTCCCAACACCCTTGCTATTGCTAGGATGGAAAGAAACTCTGTCCACCACTGTAGGTGCCTTGGCCAGGCACACCTGGATCTCATGGGGCTCCCTTAACTCAGCTTCTTAGCAAACCCTCAAACGTGTTCCCTAGTTTCTGAGTTTTGGGCCAAGCCCAAAACTCAAATGGCAATAAAACCTTTTTTTAAACCCTGTAGAAAGCTGGGTATGGTGGCATGTTTAAGTGTAAGCCTATGGAGCACAGCTGGGACTGGGAAATGCTTGGGTCCATGGGTTCGAGACCTGGGCAACATAGCGAGACCTAGTCCCCAAAAAACAGCTGGGTGTGGGGGTATGCACCTCTAATCCCAGCTGTCTAGGAAACTGAGGCTGGAGATTGCTTGAGTGTGTGGTACCCCAGGCAACATGAGCCTGTGGTTCCCTGGGCAAAAATAGCAAGACCTAGTCTCAAAAAAATAAATAAAATAAAACCCTGTAGCTACAAAACCCACATCCAAGTTGCTTTCAAGGCCAATGGGGGCACTAGCAGCTGTCTGTGCAAGTGGAAGGCACCAGGCCCTGTGAGGGCTTAAGGCTTGGTCTGCCAATCACACCCAAAGTGTCTACCAGTAACAGAATTCTAGACCTTTCAGTCATAGGGAGAGTATTACTTAGGAGATGCTATGTGTAGTGAGACGTCAGAACCAAGAGGGAATTTTTCTTTTCTTTTCTTTTTGAGACTCGGTCTCGCTATTTTTGCCTGTGGAACTGCAGGCTCATGTTGCCCAGGGTACCATGGACTCAAGCAATCCCCAGCCTCAGTTTCTCAGGTAGCTGGGATTATAGGCGCATGCCACCACACCCAGCTGTATTTTTTTGGAACTAGGTCTCACTACGTGTCCCCGGCAAGACTTGAACCACGATCCCTGAAACTGGCCGTGGCTTCGTAGGCTGCTGCTTACAGGCAAGTGCCACCATGCCTGGCCTCCAAGAGGGAATTTTTCTACAACAGTCTCCCAACTTACAGACCGGAAACTCAAAAGCACTTGCCCCCACTTGCCCAGTATATCGGAACCCTGCCCCCCCCCCAAGAGATCCCAAGGGCCCTCTTCCTCCTGCTGAAGTAAAAAACCCTCCCACCCCTCCCACATACACCTGTCGGGACTGTACTGTGGGATGGGGTGAATCCCCAGGGGCAGTTTACTGGCTCTCTGGAGGTATCAGCTGCCTGCTCTTGTCCCTACAGGGCAAGAGCCGGCACCAGGCCAGCAACAGGGACTCCCACCTTCTCAGGCAAGAAAAGGCACTCATGAATTATTGCTGACTACAGAGAGTGAAGAGGGACTGGTCTCTAGAGGAGTCTGACAAGTTCTGCCACGTTTGTTTCCTGGGCCTCAGCAATTCCACAAGTTCAGAAGGATGTCAGCCCCGGCAGGCTTATCTGCATGTCGCATTGGGGAAGACTTATCATCTGGAAGTGCACGGGTCAGGAACTGGCTCAGTGAATAACATACCACAGCACGTGACGCAGGCAGCATGGTCGATCCAGGGAACGCTTACCAGCGGGTGAGGATGAACAGTGTGTTATTATATGCAAAGAGGGGAAGATAAAGAAGCACTTAAATGTTAAGCTTATCCATGCAAAAAACAGTCGCAGATGTTTACACCCAGAAGAGCCCCGGGTGGCACACGCCCGATACCACCCACTGATGCCTGGATCCGGCTGGGCAGGGTTCACAGCCACTTCTGCAAGTGAGCTGCCCGGTGCTCCTGAACTCAGAGCCAAAGCCCCAGGCTCCTGGTCATGCTGCCTGGCACAAGCAGAGGAGGGACTCCAGAGTCAGCACCACTAACTTCTGGGCCAGGACTGGAGAGGCTCTTTTAATATCTTTAGTCTTTTACATGATAAAATTCATTTTTCATTTTTCCTCACAAAACAGTCAGGTCATTTCCAAACATCAGCACTGTCGGTATTCTAGGCCATCCTGAGAATGAAGGAAAGGATGGTTCCAGAAACCCCACAAGTGCATTCTTGCTGTCCTTAGGCTGCATGCCCCACCCTCTAGTCAGTCCCCCTCACCTGCACTGTTGAATCCCTTCCTGACTCTGGCTACTCACGTCTTCACCCCACATCTGTCTCTACCTCTACACTGCACCAGCCATGAAATGCAGGCTCTGCCCCACTGGCAGGGTCATGGAGAAGCGAGTCTGGTGGAGTGTGAAGTGGTACAATCCCCATGGGGATCTATATATGGCCAAATAATACCAAACTGTCACCCACCCTCAAACCCTCTTCCAGAGACAGGTTTCAACCCCAAAGAGTCAAATCAGGGTCTTGATGAGGTACCTAGAGACCCTGTTCACAGCAGTGCGACAACACTCAAAGAGGAAACATCCTATGTACGTAGACATATGAATGGGTAAAGCAATGGGTGAGCACACAGAGGGCCATCTGGCCTTTCATGCATGGAGGCGTATTGGGTCAACACCACAGATGCTGGTGCCCACTATTGGGGGGGCCTGTCTGGATTCCCGAGCACTGCTCCATGCACCCAAGGGCAACCACAAGCCCGAAAGAGGTTGTTACCTAGACACTGCTGTCTAGAAAGCATTGCACTGAGGCTACTCAAGCATTCTGAAGTGAAACAAGAGCAGTGGGGAGCAGAAGTGTGGGGAGCCTGGGCAGAGCTGGACACACGTTCCCCGTGGAGCTGCTGATGGGAAGCAGGAGGACATTACAGCTGGATCCCATGGACTGGGGGGGAAGAGTTTTACCTAAGCATGGGCTCAGGGAAAGTTTCGTATACTGGTTTCACGTGAGACATTGGTGTACCTCTGGCCTAAAGTCTCCAAGCTTATTCCTGCCTTAGTTGCACCCTCATACACAGAGCTGGGGGCACACCGAGTCCCCCAGCTTCCAGTGGAGACCAAGATCTGGGGGTTGAGGGTGCCACTGCTGTAGATCCAACATAATGCGAGTGGCAGGGAGCGGAAGTGTGAAAAGACTTCACACTCAGAAACCATTACCAAACAGGACAGAAATGGCCACAAAGGAAATAAGCCCACTTGTCTGGCTGACACAAAGCAAAACTACAGCTGCACAGATGTTCTGGAAACTCACCCTGGCACTACTGGGGGTGGGCTGTGTCTCAGGAAATATGTGAGCTAGAAAAGTTGCCCCCAAATCCCAACATGTTTCTCATCCTCTTCATGAGTCTCTGCTCATCACAGGAGTCTGCCCACAGCATCCTCTAGGGACCGGGTCGATGGATTCCAATGTGGCTGAGGAAGAAACTCACATCTAAAGATTCCACTGGGAGCCAGGCATGGTAGTGCACACCTGTAGTTCAAGCACTAGGAGGCAAGAGCCCAGGGATTGCTTGAGTTTGCAGGTTGGTTCAAGACTACCCCGGGCAACATAATGAGACCTGGTCTTGAAAAAGCAGCCAGGCGTTGTGGCAGGCACCTGTAATCCCAACTACCTGGGAGGCTGAGGCTGGGGATCGCTTGTGGGATTGGGACTACCCTGGGCAACATAGCAAGACCTAGTCTCAGGGAAAAGGAAAAAAAAAAGACTCCACTGGGGCATTTTATGAAGTAAAAGGCAAACACAGAAGCTCAACCACATCACAACACAGAGCCGTAGCCGGGACAGGGTGTGTCGTTCCTTGCACCTGGAAATAAGGAGTGGCCTGGTGAGCCCTGAGGAGTGGGTCAGGGTCCACATCTAGGGAACTTCTGGTCAGAACTGGTCCTGGGTCCTTACTTGCTCATGCTGCAGAGACCAACCAGGAAACAAAGGGCAGTTGCCTGTGCAAGACATCTCACACCTTCCTCTGTCATGCAAGCCTAGACCTGTGGCCACTCACCTACCTCTGAGAACACAGACACCCACGCAGAGTACACGCCTGGCCAGGTCCCTGGGGCAGCTAAGGACTCTGGACAAAGGGAGAGGGCTGTCAGCTTGGCCAAGGCCCTGCTGTCTGCTCCCCTTCAGGGAAACTGATGGCCCATCACTGCTAGTCCCTCTCAGGTGCTCTATAAGCCCCCACAGCACCCGTGTCTGACACCCAACATCACAGCAGAACTCCCTCCCAGCAGCAGCTGCATTAAGCAGCAGCACCAGAGGCTACATTCTCAGCCCCCGTGACCCCTATGCATTTGCACAAGTCCACCAGGTGACTTATAGCCTTCCAGCAGGATGCCACTGTTCTGCACGGCGCTTAGTCACCTATCACGTCTCTGGAAAGTTGTGAAGCTATTCTGAGAACAAGAATATGTCTTATGGGGCCTATATTGGTTTTCAATGATGACTATAAAAACTACCACAAACTTAAAACAACATAAATGTGTTAGCTCATCGGTTCTGGAGGTCAGAAGTTCAAACAGGCTCATGAGGCTAAAATCCAAAAGTTGGCCTGTGCTCCTTCGGGAGGCTCTTGGGGAGAATTCATTTCCTTGCCATTTCCAGCTTCTAGAGGCTTCCTGCATTGCTTGGCTTATGGTCCCTTCCTCCGCCTTTACGCCACCCTAGAGGATCAGAATGTGCCATGCCAAGCAGAAGGCTTTGGCACATGGATCATTTTGAATTGAAGGCAACTGAGAAACAGCAAATATAAGAAGAGTCCCGACCTTCTGCTCTCTGCCTAAAAGTGTCTCTGAGACAGTGTACATGGGATGAGGCTGTGGAACAAACTTTCCTTAGCACCCCTATTCACCATAGTTTCCTTTCCTCAGTTTACTGCCCCCAGGAGCCCAGTCCTCAAGCCTTTGTCCCTTGTATGGTCATGTCTCCACGATCTGTTACTCTTTGCTAAAATGATATGTCAGTTCCATGTCAAATTGCTTCTTTGGGTTTTTACTTCTTTCCCTGAAGTCCCTGTGCTTGTAGCTATACCCAGACACCCCTGGGATCTATCATGTGTCAGTTTAGTTCTCAAGCTGCATAGACTGCACCTAAGAGGGTAGAGGAAGATTCTCCTTTTCCACACCTGCAGCACAGCGTCTCTCTCTTCCCTGTCCTCCAGACTCCCAGAATAAACCTCATGACTACAGTGAGGGTTCACCCAGACACCCCAGGACCATCCATCTCCCACCTGCAGATCCTTGATGTCACCACAAGTGCAAACACCCTTTTACGGCAAAGTAACATGTTCTCAGATTCCAAGAATTAGGACACAAGAGTTGGGGAGCATTTCGCTACCTCCTGCAGCACCCCAATCCACCCTGTTCCTGTAGGCATCTGACCGAGCTTGGTCACAACAACTTTTTTTCCCTAGAAAAGAGAGAACTTCGGGTGATATCCCCTATTCTGATGCTGAGAAGTAACTTAAACATTTTAGTCCTGGGAGGTCCAAACAGAACTTATCTGGGGACCGAGCGCTCAGAGCCTGGGCCTGCTGGGGCCCACGCGGTGGAGGGGCCCCTGAGTGCTGGGAGAGCCCACAGCAGGCACATGAGGACAGAGTGGGAGGTGCAGAAATCCGAGCCAAGCAAAGTCAAGATAAAGGCACTCATAAGGTAGTATTAATTTTAAGGATGCTGTTTGAATAAAAATGCAAATGACTGTTAACAGGAACTAGAAAACAACCAGGGAACAAGCACATTCCAAGACAATCTTGACTTGATTAGCCATTCAGATGCAAATTTTAGCCCAATTTTGGAAGGATTACAAGCATCCCTATTCAGAGCCCAGGTCCCGTGTAAATCCCAGTCTGGGAACTCTCCCTTTACTATACCCACTGCTGGCATTTCCCTGCACTGATATTTCTGTGAGGCCCCAAAACACTGGCAGCCTTTACAAGCAGCACTAAGGAGCTGCTGGCCCTGTTCCCTAGTCCCAGCCCCCAGGATGGCACCAACCCCACTCATCTGACCTTCTCACATTTGTGATGTCCTGGACACAATGACCACGTGCATCCTGCTGGCCAGAACCAGGTTTCAATGCACACTCCAGGTCACAGTCACGTTCCGACTACTTTACGTGCTGCCACCAGCCCCTCAAGTCCCACCCAGACCCGGCCCTGCCTGCCACCAGTCCCTGGACAGTCCACCTGGTGTGTCCATGCCCAAACCATTTTCCTTGTAGAGCTTCTGCAAAACAGAGAAGCCAAGAGTTGATGTAAATCAAATAGTAAAATGCTCCCAGCCCCCTTGTCCACACGGCCTGTCACCTGAATGGGCTGCCCAGGAAAGTAAGCCAGGAGCATCCCCTGGCCAGTAGCTCACCTGGCCTGGCCGGTATTACAGCCCTAGATGCTCAAGACTACATAAACAGATGGATGATCCCCTGGACAGACTCCTCCAGTACCCAGGATGGCTGGGCACACAGGTCCTGGTCATTCAGGCCCTGGAGACCTGCTTGCTCAGCTTGCTCCCACCCAGCTGAGCTGTGAGAAACAGCAAAACAAAGCCTATCAACACAAACAATGAGAAAACGCTGAGGTGCTCCCCACAGCCCTTCTGCACCATCACCACCAGGCAGCGGTGAAGCCGTTAGTCTGTGTCTCTGAGACTCAGTCCCACGCGTCACACAACAGCACCCCCAGCACAAGCCTAACTCTGCTTTTACATTCTTGTGCCCAGTCATTTTGAGATCCTCATGGATTTTACCCGTAGCAAGAAAAAATTCTATCTGTAAACAGAGAAAAGAACAAGAAAGTTGGACCTCTGACCACAAACCCAGAGGAGTTAAGCAAGGCCCAGCCGGCCCCACTGGTCTCACCTCTCCCGAAGCTGCACGCCCAGCCCACTCCCTCACCTGCACTGACCACAGGAAGACAGCACTCAGGACATGCTCTGGTCTGGTCTGGTCACCGCAGCCTCACGAGACCGCTGCTCTCAAGGGCATTGTCTGTCTTGACACGGAAGGGTGTCTGGGGTACAGCCCAGGAGGGGTTGTGGGGACGGGCGGTGGGCAGCTGGGTCCACTTGAGTCTCGACAAGGCTCTGTGTTCAGCGTGGGACAAGGCCCTGCAGTGAGCGCCCCTCGGGCTGTGGAACACGCTGGCCCCATTCTTGCCCCGTTCAATGGCAGGCTGTGTGCAATGTGGGCCCGATTGTTCTCCTGTGTGGGCTCATTCAGGGGCCCCGGCAGGGCTCAAGGAGCCGGTTGAAGAAGACTTACGAGTCACAAGGGAGGGGACACGGGGTCTCGCCAAGAGCCAGGCCCCTCATGGTCCCAGGATCACGTAGGCTCATCATGGTGGTCACCAAATACCTTGGGCCTGGGGGATCCAGGCCCCTCTCCTAAGCTCTCCTGGGGTGTCCATAAAACAGAACCACAGCTCAACCCAGCACCAGGAAGCAGGGGCCCCATAGAGCAAACACAGTAGAACTAAGAAGAGCTCCGGAAGAGCCCTTTAGCCCCTCCAAGCATCAGCATCCAGCCCTGCGGAGAGGGAGAGTCCTGGGTTGGTGCACAGGGCAGTGAGGACGAATGAGATGGTGATGTGCAAAGTGCTTTAGCACCCCTGTGAGAGTGTAGCTAGATCAAGTGAGATCACCCTAGGGAGCATATGACTCCCGTTCCCTGCTCACTGCTCACCAGCATGTCTTCCCCAGCACCGGTCACTGTGTCTTCAAGTGAGGGCCCTCCTTACAGTCCTACAGAAACCTGCAAGGTATGCAGCACGGTGAGGATGGCTGCCAATGCCTTTGAGCCTGGCTGTGAACACATAGGAGGAGAAGGGCAGGCAACACCACAGGCTCAGCTCCAGATGACAGCCTCTGACCTCTTGCAGAAAACTCCCCCATGCTTAGCCCCCACCCCCCCAAAACAGGACTCCAGTTCTCCCTCCTCCTTGGGCAATTCCAGACCATTTGAAGGGGGACACAGGTCTGGAATAGTGGTGCTCAGTGGGAGCAGGCAATGAGCCAAGAGTGCCATCAGCAATGGGGGCTCCTGGTACTGGCCTATGGTCACAGGGTGATTCAGTGTGGAAGGAAGCCAGAGTGTGACCTGGGCTGGCACAGGCAACTGGCACACACCCTGAGCACCTGAGTTTTGGTGAAGGCAAGACAGGCTAGGTTGCAGACCCCAAGCCTAAAATAAAACCCCTTCAGCCTAGCAACAAAGGTTCAGGTGCCACCCACCTGCTGGACAAATAGCGCTGGGTGGCCGTCAGCACGACAGTGCTTCGCCCTCTAAGTGGATGGTCTGGTGAAGCCAGAGGCAGCAGCTTGCACTGAACTTGAACTGAGTGAGGTGCAGGCAGCCCTGATGAGGAGGAACACGGAGGCAGATCTGCAGAGAGTGGACCTTCTGGTTCTGGGCACCTACCCTCCCTTCCTCTGGCACCTCCCTCTGCCAAGGCCTTTGGTGACAACACCCTAAGCCTCAGGCCAGCAGCAGGACCAGCAGCAGGAGGGGCAAGAGGCCAGGAGTGCTGGTGTGGGCTGGGTGGGTGCCAAGCCCCATCTGGCCCGGGCACGACCTCAGAGCCCCCTAGGATCACAGGGTGGCTTCCAGCAGAAGTCTAAGAAGGCAGCTGGGGCTTGTGCAACGGAGCCAGGTCCTCCCACTGGGACGTGAAGAGGCTCAGGCACACCGGCCTGGAGAAGACACTTGACTGTGTCATCCATGAAACAAAGAACATTTGGCTCTAAAGATATTTTGAGGCAACAACCCCAAGCTGCCTTTATACCCTTTGACTAGAATTATATGTAATTTATGTATTTAGGGCTTTTGTAAAGCCTACCATATACTCTATCATGCAAGCGCCTCTGTGGGGTTGTGACCCAGAGCTCCCTGCCAGAGCAGGGCTTCTGAGACTTGGGGAGATGGGAGTTGCTGAAACCGCTCTGGCCTGGAAATCGCCTGTGAAGATAATTAGCAACAGGCTATTTTCTCAAAGCAGCAGCAACATGAAACACCTGTGTGTGGGGAAACCTATTTCTTCTGTGATTAAAGATTTCACACACAAAAACATAAGGTGCCAAAGAGAAGCCGAGAGTCACCACCTGACTAACAAGATGTACATTTTGGTGCCACTGACAGCAAAAGGCCTCCTCGTTTGGCAGCAGCTCAACAGGTATATTGATCTGAAGACCAGCACTGAACTCAAGCCCCAGAAGACACCCATGGGTCAATTCGGTTTAAAGTTAAAAACAAGTTAGCAAAGAAACCTCTGCCCATGTTTCGGTTAAAAGAAAACCAATCCACACTCAAGTTCACTACATGCTAGTACCCTGTGTCGCCCCAGAATATATCCTGTATTAACCCTGACACACCAGGGCCGAGGCAGGTCAGTTACACTATGAACAGCACATGGTGGTGGGTGAACCGAGGGCATCACCCAGCCCCCATTTTGAATGAGTGGTCCCATTCTGCAGACCACCCAGGACAAGGGCTTCCCTCCCACAGAGCCCCTCCCAACCCCTGCAGTCAACCCAACCCCTGCTGGAGCCTGGTGGCTCCAGGCTCCTGCCATCCTTTCTCTAGAGTCCCCCAAAGCCCTGAGTCCTCTCTGCCAACACTGCCTGCTAGCCCCTGTAAGTGTCCCAAAATGCACTTCTGATCTTGGTGGTACTCTGCTCTGCCTGCCTGGGGATTAAAGTTGCAAACCTTCTCATCACACAACATGGGACCTCACCATGTCCCTTCCCAACACATCCCTATCACCCGCACACACCCTGCGCATCACTGCTCCCACA
The DNA here is from genome assembly GCA_004024945.1 of Uropsilus gracilis. Classification (NCBI taxonomy): domain Eukaryota; kingdom Metazoa; phylum Chordata; class Mammalia; order Eulipotyphla; family Talpidae; genus Uropsilus; species Uropsilus gracilis. The sequence goes on along the minus strand of PVHY01014934.1, from coordinate 23,617 downwards.
AAGCTAGGCCGTCTGGCTCTCAACATCCCTGCACACAGCTGCCCAGGCATCTGCTGTACTCTTCGACATAGCCTAGGCCCTGCTGGGCCAGGACCCCTGGTCTCCCCCAAAAAGAGGCTGCAGGGTTGGGCAGTCATTGGAGCCCTCAGGGGGACTGTGTGATGGCACCCACTGTTCTGTCCAGTGGACAGGTCACATCTCTTTCAGGGGAATATCTGTATCCCAGGCAGAGCACAGCATGTCAGAGGTCCTAGGTGGGAGTGAATCAGCACATCTGGGTTGCAAACTGAGATCAAAGCGGCATCCTGGACTCTGGCCTGGGGTCTTGCTGTGTCAGGAGGATCCAGCATGAGAAGAGGGCAAGGAGGTAGGAGGGGAGGCACTAAGTTGCCCAGCCAGGGTGTCCTCCTTGGCACTGCTACATGAAGCCTGGCCACTGCATGCACACAAATCCCTGCTCTCTCTCACCTCTCTCACCAGACTGAAGCTTGTGTCTTTGGTGCCCCATATCCGGACTGGTCTAAAACCACTTATATCGTGGCCTCTGATCAGCAAGACAGTTCTGAGTCATCAGGAGGGCAAAGACCTGGGGGTTGGCCAGACCCCCTCACACCAGGGACAATCACCCAAGAACCTGGGTGGAGGCAGATGCAGGGCTGGCAGTGCGCCCCTGCAGAGTCCATCATGCCTATGTGAAAGCTCTCTCTTCCCTACTGGACACGTGGTCCTAATTGCACATCCGCAGTCCCGTGGTCCATGGACACAAAGCGTATCACACAGCTATTATTAACCCCACCAGGGCCCTGGGAACTGGTTATGTCCTTCCTTCCCCTGCTGGCCAGTCTCTGACCTTCAGAGGGCTTACTTTCCCAGAGTGGCCAGGCTCAAGGTCACGGGCCACAGTTCTCTGAGAGGCTGAGTGGAAGGTGGTGGCAGGGTGACCCCCTTATTCTACTAGCCTGTGTCCAAGCTCCCCAGTGCCTCCTTAACTATAGGTAGTTTTTTTTGTCTTTTTGTTTTTTTGAGACTAGGTCTCGCTATTTTTGCCTGTGGAACCGCAGGTTCTCATTGCCCGGGGTACCACAGACTCAAGCAATCCCCAGCCTCAGCTTCCCAGGTAGCTGGGATTACAGGCACGTGCCACCATGCCCAGCTATTTTTTTGGAACTAGGTCTTGCTACAGCCCCAGGCGGGACTCGAACCGCGATCCCTAGCCCCAGCTGCTTCATAGGCTGAAGCTTATAGGCACGAGCCACCGTGCCCGGCCTACTATACGTAGTTCTGTGAGGTTTTCTGCAACTGGCCGTGAGGCCAGTGGCACATAGGAATTATGAGGAAGCCAAGTGTCTGCAGAATCTCAGGAGAACAAGATCCTTCCAGCAAGGAGAGTTGGGCCCTCAAATCTGGGGATCTACCCACAAGGAAACTGTCACCTGTGCCTCTCCTGGCTAGAAACACAGGGTCCTTGGCCAAATCTGTAAAGACAAATTAGCTTTCCATCAGACAATGCCCAGCAGCAGGCAGAGTTCAGGCCCCCTACCCCTCACCCTGTGAGCTCTCCAGACACAGCACACAGCGGGAAGTGCCCATCCCTGCCGCCCTGGGGGCTGCACTGGAGGGTGACTCACCAGTCCTCAGTCAGCAGACCTCACCCCTTCCTGGGAGGAAGCGGATCAGACCACCTGCACAGACCCCAGTCACACTGATTCACCCGCACAGGCAAACGCCAGCCCATGGTGAATCACATTCTCTGAAGCCCCTGGGGAGAGGCCATCCTCCCCCTCCCCACGCTATTTCCTGCAAGCAGATGACACTGATGTCCACCAAACACATCTCACAGCTGCAAATGGTCAACCTCAAGCAGCACTATCTGTCCTGTGTCCTCTGTCCTCTTTCCCCCCCCACAGGACCTGCTCACCACCCTCCTTCCATCGGGCCTATTCCATGCCTTCCCTTTTCCCCCTGGGGCTTGATCCCAGTCCTCCTTCCACAGGGCCTCCTCCCCCTTCCTTCTTCTTTACCATGGACCTGTACCCTATCCCACTTACTCTCCATGGGTCCTGCTCCCAGCCCATCCACCCCCTACCAGAGGCTCCTGGTTCACCTTCCACCAACCTGGAGCAGGTGAGTGGAAGTCTGGTTGTACCTGCAGAGCCTCCAGCCAGACAATGGGAGACAAAGGAGCCACCTTGCAAAGTGCAGCCTAGACCCCACCCACCTGAGCAGGCTGGGCCAGCAGCAGCTGCCAAAGCAGGAGCTGCTCGGGGCGAGAGCGCCTGGAAGCCCAGTTGCTGCAGAACCTGCACCCACCCCCACACCCACCTCTGCTGAGCTGGCTTCCTCATGTGGGGCTGCGGTTGGCAGTCTTGTGTGTGTGGGTCAGGCCCTATGGTTCTAACCACACCTCCACCTGAAGCCTGGGTGGGCCAAGGCCACTAGAGGGTAAACACAGGCCATGACCTTGTCAGGCTCCCAGCATGGGTGTGGCCAGCCAGCTTGAAGAGCATAGCAGGACTGCAGATGGATAGGCATGTAGGAGACACAAGGGTGTTGGGGGCAGAGTGCTGTCCTAGTGGGACCCTGAGTCAGTATCCAGGCGTGAACTCCTGAAAGAAGTCGAGGACTCCAGGAAACAGCAATAGGCGCACACACCAAGGGGGCACACCCTGCACACGTAGCGTGAGAGCACCCACACTCAGAGGAAATCCTTCTGTGGCACGCCCCCAACACGTCCTTACAAGAAAAGATGAAGTGTTAGACCTTCTCAGAAACAGATCTGGAAGGATCTCCAAGATCAAGAGACACCCTGACCCAGCAACACCACTATCTGAAATCTATGCCTGTGTGGTCAACTCTACTGGCTATATTTTCTTTTTCTGTAGCTGTTCTGACAAATCACCACAAACTGGGTGGCTTAAAACAACACAAAATCTACGCTCTACCAGTTTTGGAAGCTAAGCGTCTGAAGTCAATGTCACTAGATGGAAATTGGGGTGTTAGCAGAGGGAAATTGGGGTGTTAGCAGAGACACTGTACCCCCAGAAACTAGAAGGAAGAACCCTTCCCAAGCTCTCGTGTTCAGCATTGGTTGGCTTGTCAGAATTCTCCAGAGATAGAATGAATGGGATGTGTATAGAGAAAGCAAGATTTACGCTACCAAACCAGACCATGTGAACATGGAGGTCAACCATCAAGTCCTAAGACCTGCACCTGGCAAGCTGAAGGCCCAGGTGCACCACCAGGTCTTTAGATTTGGCCTTGAGACCAAATTTGAAAGCAGGGAAACGTGAATTCCTCACCTCAGTCACCAGGCAGGTCACCCTTCCCCCATCTCTCCATTCTTGCAGGCCTTCAAATGACTGAAGAAGCCCGACCGATCCCATGGGGACGGGTCATCTGCTTTACTGTATCCACACATTCACATGCTCATTCCACTGACACGCCAGGGCCATGCGGAACCAAGTGCTGGGGCTGGCTCCATGGCACAGTTTGCACATCTCCCTAACCCCATCAGGGCTCCAACCTGGAATAAATTCCCTTGGCTCCACCTCCATGTACACTATCACTTAGGCCATCCTCTACCCACCACGGCAGCTGGCCTGAGTTATGGTCTTCCCCTCACAGCTTCCTGAGGGGCCCCCTGCCCATGATCTCCATGGACCAGTCTCCCTGGAAACCTGTGGTCCTGTGAAATCCCTCCTCTGCCAACTTAGCATCCCTGAGCCCTGTGCCCTGAATGCCAACACACATGCCTACTCCAGAGTCTTTGCACCAGCTGTTCTCTCTACTCTAGTCCTCCTCTTTGCTCCCCTCCTATCTGTTCATCCTGATGGACCCCATTTGTGGTCCATCTTTCCTGAGAATGAAATGCTTTTCCCAAAGCTGAGGACTGGGTGCCAAGGACATGCACCCAGAAAATGGGGGTTCAGAAAACTCTGTAGTGACATGCCCCAGAGGAACTGCTCCTTCCCGGATGCTGCAGGGCAAGCCAAATCATCCCAACACGGGAGATGGGCTGTGCTTGATGGCAGGGCTCAGCCAACAGCAGTGGAGCAGATGTGAAGCCCCAGGCGTGAGCACGTGGATGAAAATGTGTCGGATACTCCAGGAAGTCATCTAATGAAAGGCTCGTTTCACTGACTTCACCCCTGTGCATGACAGCATCGCCACATGCCCACTCTTGTTGGGGAAAAACAGGCCTTTGTGGGATATAAATAGCCAGGCCAGATGCGGGAATGCCTGTGGGTCTCTCCCGGGGCTCCGTTCATGTGCCCTACAGCTGCACGTCCAGGGATGGGAGAGGTTAATCCGTGGTCCCTCCCGCTTCATCAAAATCATCCTGACATATGGGTTCAGCACGCAAATCAGTGTGCACCAGAGATGGTTGTAGTGGGGAAATGGGGCCGGGTGTACCCACAAACAGGGAGACAGAAACTGAACACCGGGCCTTTGATTGTGGTGAAAGGCTTGCTCAATAACCAGAGAGCCAGGCTGCCCATGTAGGAAATCGAAGCAGGGAACCCACTTCCTTGACATGGAACAGCCATCAGTCTGGCACTGGGTCCCTGGGGGAGACCGCGCCACTGGTAAGACTGCGGATTGCCGTTGGAGGTATTATAATTGTCTGCAGAAATGCAAAATCAATAGCACTTAAAGCTAGTTTCAAAGTATTCTTGAAGCCTGATGGTGGTTATTAATCAAAGCTTCCCAACCTTTCCAAGCTGTGTCTTGATGGAAGTAAGACCTTAAATACAGAGTGCACCAAAGAGGAGCCCAGAATCCCAGCTTCCAACAGAAACACCAGGCAGGCTACACAGGCAAGCCACATTTGTGCTTTCAGATGCACCCAGATTATCATATTAAGAGAGTAAAAGCAAAGAGGTGATGTGGCTATAAAAAATTTTTTATTTAACCTAACACTCAACCAAAGCACAGTCACTTCCACATTTATTAACAGTCACGAATGAGATACTGTACAGCCTGTTCTGGAGCGAGGCTCCACAGCCTAGCCATGTACTGCACAGCCAAGATGTACCACGTGGACACACCCATGCCTCCATGCAGCCACCATATGGGAGCCAGCACGGCTAGATGTGGAAGCCGGGGTCACTATAAAGGAGTCCAAAAAAGCCTGAATTGGGTGAGTTTCTCAGATGGAGAACTGACCAGTCAATCTGTCTTCAGGGTCAGCCCCATAGAGCCTGTTCTCAGCAGCCTTTTAGGCAGCAAAAGCTTAGACCACGTGCCGGAGGCAGAGCAGTACCCACAGCACCCTGGATTCTGCAGGGGCTGGTCCAAGATGACAGGTTACAGTTTCACAGGGCTATGGCTGGAAGAGCAGCGTCTCTCCAATACCTGACACTTGTAAAAGCACTTAAGTCCCTCTCTGGTATCTCTTTACATGGGCAGGGGCCCCACTCAGCTCTGCAGAACACTGAGTGGCATGTGTATACCTCCCATCACCCTGCTTCTGGGATTTCCTGGCACTCAGGAAGCACATACACTGCTCAATCAGTAAATGGTGGGATTGTTGCAAACTACCAGAGGGGAGAAAAGAAATGAAAACCTAAAGCCCAGGTAGCACCACTCAAATTAATTCTTTCTTGCACTCGAGCTCACTCCAGATGCCAGAGCTTTACAGCTTCAGGCCTAAGACAATCACAGGTGAGGTGTGAGGCTGTGCCCTGCAGCTGCTCTCTGCTTCCCCAGTAGGTATGTCCATGGGAATCCTGTCTGGAAGGCCTTGCAGGGTCTCTTGCTTCAAGCTTTGGGGAAGCTCCCTGCAGTGAACCCCATAGTGGGTGCCACAGCACATCCTGACCGTCCAGCCCAAGAAGCTGAGCCTCCCAGACCACCTGGTCCCAGGTTCCACTGGGAAGACACATGACCCCACAAATCAAACTTCGCTCAGTGCAGCCTCTCAGGGAACCGTCACAAACTCGAGGGCCAGTTTCTGCGTGAACCACTTCAAACTACCACAGTGAGTGTCTCCTGAGAGGATGTCTTTCCCTTCCACTTCAGTCCAAGTTCTAGAATACCTTTTTCATCTTCCCAAGCATTTCCCTTTACATTTCCCGTTGTATGCAAACTATTTATAATTGAATGGTAAATTGAGGGGGAAATTCCTAACATGGGGAGAAGAGGGCCAGGAGTCCGGGGACTAAATCCAGCTCTCTCCCCGAAAAGCATTCAGACAGCACAAGGGGTTTCTGGAGCGGATATAGTAATTCAAACCACCCTACATGCTGAAAACTGACGCTCCCCCTGGAGGCTCCCCTAATACAGACGTGTCTCACACACCTCTCACCCAGGGCTCCAGGACAAACCACAGGTGCTCACGTTGGAAGTAACAAAGACCCTCTCAGGTTGTAACAGAGCACCCCCCCCACCTGCCCTGTCCTTGCCCCCCTCCAATGCCCAGTCTAGGGCTGCCAGGAATTGGGTCCTGGGCACTTCTCTAACTCCTCTCGAGTTTATTCTTAGCCACTGGCCCCCAACCAAAACAAACAGAAAGGCTCCCTCTGAAATCTCTCTTCTGGCTCAGAAGAAGTAATTTCAAAGGAAACAAGAGCTGAAGACAGTCTCTACCCAGCCACAGTGGGGCCTGTGGGTGTCCAGGGAGAGCTTCAGGCTCCACGTTAGGCGTGACCACCATTCTTGGCAACTGAGGGGTGTGACTGGTGGGCTTGAGGGCTTGTCCTGCCCACAGGGGCAGTGAAAGGCAGCACAAATGGCAAGCAGCAAAGGCAGCAGGGATGGAGGGCAATGAAGCTTTGTATAGGCCCCAACACTGAGCAGCAAGCCCATTCTACAGCCCCTCTCCCTGTTATTTGGGAAACTGGTACTGACCACTGGGCACCTCCCCCCCACCATGGCCCACACCCTGGGGTACTGCCTCAAGGGCCCTGTCTAGCCACATACCACAGGTACCTATGTTCCCTATAGCTAGTTACCCTGACAGAGACCTGGTTCCCCCTCCTCTCTGTCAAGTCACCTGCTGCTGCCAGAGCACCACAAACAGAGCTGCTGGCCGATGTTCCCACTTAAAGACAGAGCCACACTCTGCAGGTGGAGCTCATTTCCTACCTGATGACAGGTGTCGTTCAGCATCTCAGCCATCAAGACGCAGCTTCTTCCTACTCTTGGCAGTGGCAGAGTCTGAAAGAGCCAGGATAGGGGAGACACGTTAGCAGGGGAATTCTGAAGCAGGATCTGCTCCCCTCCAAGGCCCACATACACAAAGCACCAAACCACTGACCAGGACTCAGTCCCCGGGAGTAGCTCACTGCTAGGTGAAACCAGGCACACCTTGGCTGCACATACTTGGCAAGGGGGTCACCCTCTGACCCTGTCCTTAGCCTTCTTCGGCCAGAATCAAGTGACAGGTCAACACTGAGTGTGAGGGCCGGGCATGGTGGCGCATGCCTGTAGGTGGCAGCCTAGGAAGCCACGCCGGGGTTAGGGATCGTGGTTCGAGTCCCGCCGGGGGCATGTAGTGAGACCTAGTCACCTCCAAAAAAATAGCTGGGCGTGTGCCTGTAATCCCAGCTACCTGGGAAGTTGAGGCTGGGGACTGCTTGAGTCTGTGATACCCTGAGCAACGTGAGCCTGCGGTTCCATGGACAAAAATAGCGAGACCTAGTCTCAAAAAAAAAAAAAAAAAACCCACTGAGTGTGAGTGTCTAATGGGCCCAGAGGGACCCAAGTGAGTCAGGACTCATCAGGATTAGCGTGAGTGACAAAGTCAGAAGCACAGACACCTTGGAGATACTAGGGTTCAGTTCAGCAAATATGGCAAAGAAGCAAGTCACACAACTTTTCTGTTTGTGCTTACACTACACTGTACGGTCACATTATGTCTAAAGAAATGGTACTGTAATTAAAGGTGATGGAAACAGGAAGTGCTTGAGCACCAACAGACTTGCCAACCTTTGTGAAAACATACTATCACGGGGCACAATAAGGGAGGTACAATAAAGCAAAGATGGCTGTAATGTGCTTGCACATGGCTTTCCAATGGGGCCCTGATTTAGAACCAAGCAGCAAGAAAATGTGTTCAAGCTCAGTCTTTTAAAACTTTAACAATGTTCAAATTTTAAGATGAACTACAGACTTAAAAGCCTAAATCATAGCCAAGGGAGCAGAGGGAAGTCGGAGAGAAAAAAGGAAGGAACCGAGAGCAGGGATTTGTGAGGGTTTTAATAATCATAATCTTAAGGCTCACAGGCATCAGGTGGACTCAGAACTGCAGAGAAGCAGTAGCTGAAAGCCTCGAAAGGAGGCAACCGGGAGAACCCCACCTGGTCCTGTGCCCAAAGCTGTCCCTGCACATGCAGGTCCTTCCACTGTCACAGCCGCTCAAATGTCACCTCCCCATGATAGGTCTGAATGGCGCCGGCCTGGGCAGGTGTCCCAGATGAGGTTCCAGAGCCAAGGTGGCTGGAGTCCAGCCCGGAGGAGCTACGTCTCAACCACAAGCACAGGCCCTGCTCCTTTGCAGGATGCTGCCTGATGGCCCTAAGCATGCGTGGCCCTGCAGGCAGCGAGTCAGAAACCCTGGCCCTCTGTGGTCCAGCAAGGGCTCCCTGTACAGGCCCTGGACATTCCACAGATGCTGCCACCGCCCAGGCAGGATCACAGAACCCAACTTCCTCCCTGTGCCTGTTCAGTGATGAGCTCACCGCCCACCCTCAGAATCAGTCAACACCTAACGCTTATCACAAAACTCAGGGTCAGCTTCCTATCCCCCAAGCCTGGACCTGCCTTCAGGTTCAGCCCCCAGGCCCCTTAAGAGGCAGGTAGGGGGAAAGCATACCCTGAGCTGTCAAGTCTCACCTCACTGCCCCCAGTTCTTTAGCTGTATCCAACCCTCCCTGCAAAGGGAACCCCTGTTCCTCTAGATGATGGTGGGTCACAGGATCTCAGGGCTCCCCATTGAGAAAGTCCTTGCTCCCTACAATCGTCTTAATATAGTCTCTTCTAACTAAGGTCAGGCTTTTCAATTAGCAATAGTTTATAAACAACTTGAAGTCCATGGTCCGCAGTCTGTGGATCACCAGATGAGCAGTCTGGTGAGGCCCCACTAGCACAGAGCAAGCTTGGGACTATGTCTGAGACTCCACATCCTAGCTGCTCCTGGGGGCAGGTGGGCAAAAGGAAGCAGGAAGGAGTATCAGAGGAACATCAACCACTCAGAAGGGTGAGCCCACACTGGGAGCCCAGCTGTGGAAACATCAGACAGCACAGATGTGGTGCTCGTGGCAACTCTCCTGCAGAACGTGGGCATGCAGACCTCTGCTCTCCAAGCCCCTGCTGGGAGAGACATTTCAATGACCACTCACTCCCACTGACACCAAAGACAGCAAACCTCTGAGCGGGGGCTGTAGAATTGCCCATCCCTCCACTGAATGCCAGGGGGTCTCTCTTCTCAAAGTACAGCAACCAAACATGAGAAATGAATGTCCATCTCCACTAGGATGCCAAGTCCTGAACACAGGTCCCTCCAGACCCATGACTTTTCATGCAGGTCCAGCTTTCTGAACAGCACCATCTCCCCACAAGAGGGCATTGATGACCCCCCACCAGGAGACCTGTTTACTCCCAATTAACAGTGTCCAAATGACCTTCTCAAAGTCCACCAGCCTAAGCGTGTCTCTCACCCAGGACATAGGCTTCTGAATGGAAATCCAAGAGGGGAGGAGCTAGGATGACGTTGCCTATGCAGCAATAAATGAATTCACAACTTGACTCAGAGGAAGGCTGGCTGGGTCTCTGCACTCACTGCAGTTCCCAGTTGCACAGCTGTTTTCTGCAGAGAAGCTGACATCCTGGAAAGTGGGTCCATGCTCTTCTCTAAGACAACTGGTAGAAGCAGAATAACCACCATCCAGACTCACAGCAGCCATCTTCCCCACAACCAAACAAACCAAGCAGTCCTGCTGGCAGACAGGGCTGTCTTTCAGATGTTACGCTGTTCAAAAGGAGAACTCGGGGCTTTCCAGGACCAAGTGTCGACCCTTCCCTTTCTGGTCAAGGCCATGACCACCATTTGCGGTTGCTAATTACTGTCAGTTTTCTGCACAGGTGGGGGCAGGGAAGACTAAAGTCATTCCTATCCACCAATGTCTCATAAATGGACTTCACAGTGAGGTCTCTGGACAGAGTTTAAAGGACAAATTGAGCCAACTAAGGCAAAGGATGTAATTCCACTCCTGTGGTCATTCAGGTGCTGGCTGTCATACTCCACTGCAGGCTTCGGGGTTCCCAAGTCTGTCAGACTTTAGAACCAAAACAACAATCAAAGGTAGGGGTGGGGCGGGGTGGATATCACCTTCACCTCACCCATGAAAACTGCCAACCATATCACGTGTCATTTCTGTTTGCTCTCAGATCACCAAGGATAGTGTTTTCCCCTCCCGAATCATATGAGAGATGTAAAATCAAAAAGTTTAACAGTGGATTGACTTATTTCCCCAAGATAGTGTGAGAAAGAAGAGAATGTTTCGGGGATGGTTCTAGCCAGGAACGAGGATGGGAGGGCAGGGGCTGTGGGAAGGTACAGAATATGGTGATCTTGCCAGCAGGGTGGTAACTGACCAGCAGCAGTTATCTCCAGAGTACCTGGCTCTGGAAGGAAAGGCTGGTTTCTCATCTACAAGGAGGGGCCGCAGAGACTGGGAAGAGCAGACCCACAGAGGAAAGGTTCCAGCCTGACACCCCACCAAGCGGAGGTCCCACAAGGACAATGGACTCAGGCCAGTTTGGGTTCAACCAAGTGGGAGCCTGAAACAAAAGTAGACCTCTCTCTCAAGGTCTGCTGGGAGCAGGGGAGGGGGTTCCACACCCTCAGGGTCAGGCTAGGAAAGGAACACTGGCAGGAGCATGGGCCAGAGCCCTTCCCTCTGCTTGAATGACCTCGACAATGATAACTCAGCAAGCCTGTTGTCTCCAAATTATATGGGATGTCTTTCTTTTTTGGGATGTGTTTCTGTTCTTGGCACCCTACTCTCTCCACAGCTGTAAACATCCAACATGTTCAACACAGCACTGAATACATGGTGATTCCTCCACCATAGTTGATGGCCCCAGGAGAGCACCAGGGTACAGAACTGGGCATGTCCACATCTGCAGAACCCTGTGCTTCCACAACGCTCACACCCAGCCCGCCACATCCCACCAAGGACAGGTCAGGGAGGTGCCAAGTCCACCAGAAGCCAGCACCACCCAAGAGCAGACAGGGACAGGGCGGCTGTTAAAGATGGTTGTTAAAGAGCCCGTCAAAATATAACCACTGGTTAAAAACATTAGAACCTACATTCGTGTAAACGTAAATAAGATGTTACTACCCCTTTGGCAGAGAAGTCAAAGAACTGAAACAAGGAGAAGAGACTGGCTGGGGACAGGGTTCCTTGTGGGGTATTGACTATGTTTTGGAACTAGATAGAGGGGGTGATCACACTCCATGAAAGTGCTAACTGCCACGGAATACACTGCAACATGGCTAATTTTATCCCATGGGAACCTCAGCTGAGTAACAAAAATTATGAGTCAAGGAATTGCCAAGAAAATTGGCTTTCCTGCAGGAGAAAGTCAACTGGGCAGGGTCTGTTGGTGTCTGGAGATGAAGCTTATCTGCATTGGTGTAGATGGTGCACCTGGTACGCGCTAAACAGAGACAGGCCCCAGAGTCTTCTGCTCCAAGAGTCCACATGGAAAGAGCACGAAGTGAGGGGGAGAGGAATCTTAGGTCAGCAGTGGTTCAGAGAGGCCCAAGGAGCAGACGCAGGTCCAGAAGGAGGTATGCACTGATAGAAGAAGAAATTGGGGTTTCTCAGAAGCCCACCCTGGCTGTGGTGGCTTCCCATGGATGTCCAGCTCCCCAGGACATATATCAAGGAGCCAGATAAAAAAAGTTGAGTGATATGAACAGCGTCCCCTTACTCAAACAAAACATGACAATCGGTGGTCTTATTGTTTACTCAGCCTTAGGAATACGTAACGGTGACACCAATACACTTCCAGAAATGCCTTTTCTTTCTGCCCATCTCGAATTCCTTTCAGGGGTCCATCAGTATCTCTAGGAATGCAGAGTCAAGTGTTGGCCTGGATCTACTCCTTTTAAAACCACTGCACTCCAGGCCGGGCATGGTGGCGCATGCCTGTAGGTGGCAGCCTAGGAAGCCACGGTGGGGGAGAGTCCCACCAGGGGCCTGTAGCAAGACCTAGTCTCAAAGAAATAGCTGGGCATGGTGGTGCGCGCCTGTAATCCCAGCTATCGGGGAAGCTGAGGCTGGGGATTGCTTGAGTCTGTGGTACCCCGGGCAATGTGAGCCTATGGTTCCCCAGGCAAAAATAGCAAGACCTAGTCTCTAAATCAATCAATCAATCAATCAAACCACTGCACTCCAGATCACATACCTTGTCCTGGACCCCGTGCCCAGGCTCTTCACATGCAACCTATATGCCTCTGCTTGGATGTGTCAAACTGGTGTGACCTTCTCACAGGGTCCACTAACCATGAGGCCATCCAAGGATACAAGGAGGTCCCTTCCTTCCAGTAGACTCACAGCATCACAATCCTCCATCTATCTGCAGGAGGACCAAGCTGGGCACAGGCATGCATTGTTCATCCTGGAGCCCAGTTCACTCACCATGGCAACAACACACGCTGCTGACAGCCACAAACTCAATCTCTATGCTGCCTGTAGGTCTGCAGTTCTAGTGCTTCAGGTGAGTCCTATCTAAGCGAGATCAACGGAGGCGGTTACAGGTCACAGGATTCCTGACTGGATCCACACATGGTGACAGCTATGAACTGCGCATCAATTACTAGAACCTTCTAAAGGACGCTGCTCCACTTCCTCTCATTACTAAATTACTAGAAAGTTCTAAGCCACCCGCTCCAGAAGGCATCATTCCTAGGGGGTTCTGTTACTCTTCCATGAGCAACCAAAACAGAAAACTAAAATGTCACAGACCTCCCAGAAAGACACTGAAATATTAATAGAGGTAACTGTACACCCCTCCCCCTCAATTATTACAGCTGGAAACTTTCCATGAAAAGTGGGTGTGCAAGGGCTCCAGAGATGCACAGGACGCTGACACCTGTAAACCCTTCCACGTTTGCAAAAACCAATTTCCTCCCATTGCTTATAAACCCTTCTCCTACCCTAAAGCCTGAAATGGCACAGACTTTTTCAATGAAGCAAAAGTAGTCCTGTTGAAGACTTACCAAGCCTTACCTTCGCCTCGCTTTAGGGAGATACCCCAATATTCAGTCGGGAATGCTATGTCTGAGTGTGACTGTCCCCCAGAATTTATCCCTTAAATCCTAGCCCCATTGTGATAGTGTTGGGGGGCTGGTGAGACTTAGGGAGTAAATTAGTCATGAGGGATGGGCCCCCATGAATGGGGTTTGTGCTCGTTCTTATGAAAGAAGTCCTAGAGAGCACCCGGCCCTCTACCCTGGGAGGATAGTGCAGAAGCAGAGCCAGGCAACAGTACCGGCACCCTAACCGTGGACTTCTAGCTTCTGGAACTGAGAGAGACATATGTGTTGTAGATCACAAACCCAGTCTACAGTATCTGTTAAGCAGCCCAGATGAACTAAGACATAGACCAAACCTGAGCTTTTGCCATCCTAAGACTGTCTCTCTTCCAGTTCACAATGTGAACCTAAAAAGTAAGGCAGTATATCCTACAGGAGGAGGAGGTTCCCCAGAGAAGTCTCTGCTCAAACATGGAAGACATACCTCCCTGTTGGTCTTATTTCTGAAACAGACAACTGGTGACCTTGACTGGAGATAGAGGAAATATACTTAGGGAGTATATTAAACTTAAACTTCATGACCAGCATGGAATCTCATGTGCCTCAGGGTAAGATTCCAGGTGAAACACTCCCTGGCACCAACGATACTCCTGTGGACAGGAGAAGATGCCATGCCACTGAGGTGCCATGTACTGAATTTCCACAGTGGGCACCAGATGCTGAAAAACCTGATGTCCCCCCTTACACAGCCCACTTGTGACTCCCTAGGATACCTTCCAAATGCAGGGAGACAGAGCCATTCTTTGGCTAGGACGACCTGCCCGCCCCAAATACCAGGTTTAATTCCTCCCCCAAAGCCAGGATCAGAACAGAGGGTGGAATTACTGCCACAGCCTGTAAACACCAAAATAGATGACTCAGCAGACAGCTTTGTACATGCAGAGACAACCACTCAGAGGAGACACTCCAATTTTCAATAACCACAAACTACCTACATCCCCAAGATGAAAAAGCTAACCTTTACAGTGCTCTACGAACTAAAGAAATCGACTTCTCATTTAAAACCTGAAAAACACATCTCCAGGACCAGATGGCTTTACCATTAAATTCTACCAAACATCTAAGAAATAACATCAATTCTACAGTTTCTTCCAGGAAGCAAAAGAGGAAAGAAACATCTCCCAACTTAAATGAGGCCAGTGATACCCTGATAGCAAAACCAGACAAAACCAGCCCAAAAATTTAGAGGGGAAGGCACAAGATTGCAGACTGATGTTCCTTATGAACATAGACGCAAAAATTTCCAACAAAATATTAGCAAGTTAAACAGAACTAAACACATTCACACACACATGGACATAATGAGAAATCCCAAGAAACATGTCATTAGGTAACATTATGTGATCTGACTGTACTCAAATGTGCCTCAGTAGTACAACCTAGTGCACACCTAGACTATATGGGGACCATCATGGTCTATGTGGCCTATGATTGACATGTTAAGTGGTGTATAAATGGCACAACACAACCAAAAGGAGTTTATCCCAGAATGGAAGAGTGCTTCAATACGCAAAAATCAATAAACAGAACCCATCACACTGTTTTAGATGCCCGAAAAAGCACATGAATATATCAAGTTATACAGAAAAGCTTCTGAAAAATTCCAGCATTCACTCAATAATAAAAACAGAAAATTAGGACTAGAAGGGAACGCCCTCCAACTGATCATGGAAAAACTACAGCTAACACCATACTCAGCGCAGGACCCTTGGTGCTTGTCCCTAAGACCAGGACAGGCAAGGAAGTTCCCCCCGCCTCTGACATTGCACCCAAGGCTTGGTTAGCAAGAAAGAGATACAAAAAGCAGCCAGACTAGCAAGGAAGAAGTAAAATGGCCTTTTTATAGTTATCATGATTGTCTGTGTAGAAAATACCAAGGAAGCTACAACAGAAAATTCTTAGAATTAGCAAGCAAGTTGAGCAACCTCACAGGATGCAGGATCAAAAACATAAAACTAGTCACCTTTCCATGTGGTCCACATGTGGGGAAGGGACAGTTGGGACTCAGCAGAATTAAAATGCTTTGCTTTGTGAAGGTTCCTGTTAAGAGACTTAAAAGACTGGGAGGGGAAAAAAAAATCTGCAAAGACCATATGTGACAGAGAGCTTGCGTTCTAAATATAAAAGGAAATCACAAAATTCAACAGGAAGAAAACAAACCACCCAGTTAAACTACCAGCAAAAAGTTGAATGTACTTCATCAAAGAAGATAGGCGGATGGAGAACAAGATGATTAACTAAAGATAATTAACATAATGAACATTAGGGGAATGCAAATTAAAACCACAGTGAGACATACGAGACATACTGCACAGACAAAAAGAGCCAGTACAACTGGCAATACTAAGTGTGGATAAGGATATAATGCTGACTGCGTACATTGCAAATTATGTCTTTGGACATGATAGGACAAATACTGTCCACTTATTTGAGCTCTCTCGAGGAGCCAAATTCACAGAGGCAGAAAGGAAAAGTGTGAGAGTCAGGGGTTAGGGAAGGACAGAGTGGTTAACGGGGAAGAGTCTCAATGCCACTGACACTGAAGAAATGGCTAAGACAGTAAATGCTGGTATGTGTGTTCTACCATAATAATAATATCACCTTTAGCTTTCATCAGAAAAGTGGACTTAGAAATTGATTTGTATTTTAAAAAAGTAAATTTACACGTTGCAGTATTTGGAAATTAGACTCTGGGTGGCAAACCTAATGTAGTATATAAAGATGTTGATTTATACTGTACAATCTGAATCTTCTATGCTATAAACCAATGTCTATGCAATAAAAAAAAAATAAAGATGACTTCTCAAAGCAGGATAGTCAAGACAAACTGCTTCTCATTCTCTACCCTAGATCTTTCCTTTGCATATACTGCTCATACAGGCTCTCTGTACAGAGACTGGTCATACTGTGGTCACAAACATGACAAGAGACTGCCCATGAGTTTCTCCAACCCTCTGACACCTTGTAAAGTCAGGCTTTGGAACCAAATAAGTAAGAACACCTCCAAGGGCTGAAGAAGCACTTGCATTTTAGTTAAACCTGAGACAGGCAGGACCTCAAACAGAACTGAAAGCAGACAGTCTTTGGGCCAGTCAGCAATAAATTGGACATGGGTAGGAGGTGTGTGTGAAAGGGGGTTGGGGGGAGAGGCACATGCCTGCAGTAGGACACTGGATCCCCAGAGGCTGCAGTGAATAGTCCAGCCTCCTGGTTTGGGATAGCTGAAGCCACCCTGCAAATGTAGAGGCACTAGCATATGGCAGGTTCTCCACCACGCCCCCTTTGGTTGTCAAAACACTGAACCCCAAGGATGTCCACATGCAAACTGTAGCTTCTAGACACCTGGCACCAATAACATCAAAGATAAACACAATCTGACTCATTTACCTCATTCTGTGCATCGCAGACATTTCAGCTGTAATTAACCTTCATTTAAACTCTATCTTGGGGGTTAAGGAAAGAAACTTCTGGCATTTTAATCCAAATAACTTCACAAAGATTATGCTGGACAAATAAAATTCATTTTAATGTCTCCAAATACTTAATTTGTTAGCAATACTCTCATATGAAGGGACCAGGTAAATAATCTCTAGAACCTATTGAAATTAAATCTCCTGCTTCCTCTGTGGTCTGGCCTCTAACCATTGACTTCCCTGCAGAATTCACGCTTCGGGAACATGGGACCAGGTTCCAAAATATAACCAAAATACAAACAATTCCTGATCTGAAGTTTATGATTCCAAAAACATGCAAGCCAAAGACAGGACTGAGCATGGAAAATTATCAAGCAGAGATTTCCAAGTTGGTTTCTTTTTTTTTTTGAGACTAGGTCTCGCTATTTGCCCATGGAACTGCAGGCTCATGTTGCCCGGGGTACCGTGGACTCAAGCAATTCCCAGCCTCAATTTCCCAAATAGCTGAGATTACAGGCGCGCGCCACCACGCCCAGCCTTTTTTGAGGACTAGTTCTCGCTGGGTTGCCCCAAGCGGGACTTGAACCGTGATCCCTAGTCCCAGCTGCTTTATAGGGGGAAGCTTACAGCCACCGTGCCCAAGTTGTTCTTAATAGGCCTGAGACCCTCAAAAAAAAAAAAGAAAAGAAAAGAAGAAAACGGGAGATTTTCATTTCACTTGTATATCCCTTCTGGCCAAACCATTCCATGGGATGTAGATGGATGAGATGGATGGTGTAGAGACCAGTGATCTGGACTCAGGCCTACCACTGGTGAGCCCTGACAGTAGTCTGGACTCCCAAGAGGGGTTGCCTTGTGCTTCAGCCCTTAGGGGTGACCTGGATGGAGCTGCCACACCATCTGGAACCTGCTGCCACTGCCAGCCCCCGGGATGCTGCTGTACAGTCGCCATTAACTGAGCTGCCCTCCAGCCTCCCAGCTGCTCCGTGGTGGGAGAGCTCAGGCTCAGGGCATGCCAAAGGCCCCATAGGAAGAGGAACATCCCAGGTTGGACTGAACATCAGAGCAGCCACAAACTCAGGCAAGTCTCCAAAGGCCTCACTTTTCTAAGAACTAGTGAGGTTTAGGTTTCACAGGAAGCCTCTGAGGTAGTGGGCGGTGCCTGTACTATACATCCGGGGACAAGATGCCTGCAGTGCCTGAGCTTCTGGGGGTGTTCCTCAGAACACCTCAGCCTCAGCTGGATGGGGAGCCCACCAGTGGGTAGCTCCTAAATCCTGGAAAGTCTTTCAGAATGCAGCTCTGGTGTGCACTATTTTTTAGAAGTATGCACATATACATATGTGTACACTTAGACACATACACATTTATATACATGTGCCACCGCATATACAACACCCACCCACACACACAAACACCGCTAACTCCTTTCTGGAAATGGCCCTGCCATTCCTAGGGGTCACTGCCAGTCCTACAGGCGATGCCAGGCCCAAAGACCCATGTTCCCTCCTGCCCACTTGGCCTGGGTCATGGCTCTAGCTCTTGTGTCTCCCAGACACCGACCTGTTGCTCACACTCAGGGCTTCCAAGCTCCAATATCAGCTACATTCATCCACCCACCCACACAGCCATGCACCTTGCATACAACACATTCACCTTGGACACCACACTAGACAGAAAGGAGCCCAGAATGGTCTTGGGAACAGTTCTCCCCATGCTCTTGTCCATTCTTCTAAGAAGCAGATCATCTTTTTCTTTTTTAACTATTTATTTTTATTCTTTAAATCACAACCTCAGTAAATGGTTCTTGGGATATCTCCCCTGCCCTGCTCCCTCTGGTGCCCCCTCCATTTTCTCAAACCCTGTTCTTTGTTGTTTACTAGTCTGTGCTGAGTCCATTAGTCTCTTTCTTTCCTGTGGCAGTGTCCTTTCACTGAGGGACTGTGTTGTTGGAACCAGGTGAACCTTGCTGGTAGGTTTTCGGTCTTAAGATTGCATTGGGTGGCCAGTCTATATCTATTTGTGGTCTCTATCCATGCTCTCTTATTGGAGGCTGCTCTCTCGGTTTGCTGGTTTATCTTATGGTTCTGGCGTCACACTTAGGGGGTCTCACCCTGTCAGTGTCAGTGAAGAAGTTTCTCTGTAGAAGCAGGTCATTTCTAAACCTGTGCGAACACTAGGACAAGCCCTTTCCCCCAGGACACCACAGTGCTTTTCTTCTGTTTCACTGAGATGATTTATCATCAAATTAACAGGATGGCTAAGAGGCCTGATAAGAGGGTGCCAGGCGGACAGGAAGCCAACATTAGCGGTTCACAACGGGAGGGACAGGATGGCAAGACGCGACCTGAACAAAGGTTTTTTCCTCCCAGAAAAAGAAAATATTAGGGAGGCAGAGCACCAAGCCTTTCAGCTAATAAAGGCCTTCAGCAGCCAAGTCAGAAAAGGAAGCACTTTCTGGAGAAAGCGCAACAGGAGTTATGCCCAGAGCATGGGAGCAGCTCAGGCCTAAGCACAGAGCAGTGGCCATAGCAAAGAGGCAGCAGCCCCAGGAAGGCCATGGACAGGACCACCTTGCTTGGGGCAGGAGTCTTGTCTCCAGCCCCATCAGAATGCAAGACATGCCAGCATTCATCCAGGATTGCTGACCTACAACCGCTGGGCCCCAGCTACAGCTCTGCCTACCCAGGAAGCAGGTAACCCTCGTCCTCAGACACCAGCCGCTCATGCACCCCTCCCCATTGCAGGCTGGGGGTTGGACACTTGTGGGTGTTAACCAGTCCCTGATTTGTCACCCAGCTGGGCCACAATGTCGAGATACTTGGTCACATATTATTCCAGATGCTTCGATGAAGATATTTTTTAAATTACACTAGCATTTAAGTCAACAGATTTGGAATAAAGCAGATACTGTAGGAGGTTCTTGTCCAATTAGTTGAAGGTCTTAGTAGGGGGAAAAAAAAAACAAAAAAACAAAAAAAAAAACACTGCTCCCCAGGAAGAGAAATGCTACCTCAGGTGGCCTGATATTCCAGCTAGCAGCCTGGTCTGTGAGTCTCATACTTGCCTGCAAGTTATAAGAGCCACTCCTTAAAACAATTCTCGCTTTCCTCTACACACACACACACACACACAAACCCTTGCCTGTGAGTTATAAGAGCCTACTCCTTAAAATAATTTTTGCTCTTCTTTATACACACATACACACACAAGTCAGTTAATCAGGGATGCAGTGTCCATGTGTTCCTGATGCCATGGGAGCTGGCCACTCCCAGAGGAAAAGAACCTCACTGTGGAGCAACCTGCCAGGAGCCAAAGGAGCTTGTGAAGTGTTTCAGAGAAAAGCCAGGTGGTTGGGGACACAGCCCCTACAGCTGGCTAGAAGCATGCTGGCTCTCAGAGGCACACAGTATCACAGGCAGCATCAATGGATTCTGACGCTGCACTATCATTCTAGATAAGGACAGTTGTGGAGGGATGATTGTGATCATTGACTGAAACACAATTACAATTAAGACTTAAGAAAGCAAGTACTCGAAGCCACCAATGAGTGGACTCCTAAATCTAGGAAAGTCTTTCAGAATGTAGTCCTTGAGCTCCTGTGTGCACTACTTTTCAGAAGTGTACATATACACACATGTACACTTAGACACATGCACAGGTACATGTACACATGTGCACCACATTCACAACACACACCCGCACGCACACACAAACACCACCAATTCCTTTCTGGGAATGACCCTGCCATTCACAGGAGCCACTGCCAGTCCTACGGTAGGGCTAGACGGGCACAGCCCAAGCTGACTGATGTCTCTCAATGAGACAGCTTGTAAGCAGGAGCACAATGTCACCCTAAAAGGCAGCTTAGTAATCACACTGAAAATGCACAACTCTTTGAAATATTCTGGTCTAAGGCTCTTTCCCCAAAACTCATAAGGTACATCATGGAAAATGATCACATGTCGGTGGGCAGGGGAGATACCCACACCTCCATCAGAGCCTGGGGAACACAGAACACCCCATGGGGGCTCATAGGGTGGGCACGGATCTGTAGTACGATGCATAAATGTATGTCTGTGTCACAAGCTGAGTGGACAAAGCACGCTGCACAGCCCTCCTGGGGTGAGCACCCCTGGGGGACAGCAGCACCTGTGCAAATATGTCTTGTGTATGCAATGGTGTGTGCAAGTGGTGCTGGAAGACTTGAGCGCAGCTGTCAAAAGGCAGTCACCCTGGGCACAAGGAGACAGCTTCATTTTCTGCTCCAGACTTCATTTTCTGAACAACAAAAATGCCATTAATATCAAGGAAAAGTCCATCAGCATATCTAACTTCCTGTTCACACTAAGGATTCAACAAGCACTTTTGTAGGAACACTACTTAAAAGAAAAGGTCCCAATGGCACAGATAAAACTCCCATAAAAAGATAGAAGGCCTTTCCTGTTTCCCGTCTGAGTCAGTGCAAAATTATTTTAGAAAGCAACGAGTTTCCATCATACTCTCATTTCTATGACTTCCCACAAGTGCAGAAAGCAGCCGTGTTTCCATTTTCCTGCTGATAAGGCCAGGCTGGAATAGATCCTAGAGAAGGTCAATGCTTGCCAGCCCTGCCTAACCTGCAGCCCCAGCCTTCTTCCAGCCCCTGGAATTTTCTTTTCTATTTTTTTTTTTTTTGAGACTAGGTCTCGCTATTTTGGCCCGTGGAACCGCAGGCTCTCATTGCCCAGAGTACCACAGACTCAAGCAATCCCCAGCCTCAGCTTCCCAGGTTGCTGGGATTACAGGCATGTGCCACCACACCCAGTTGTTTTTTTTTTGGAACTAGGTCTCGCTACGGGCCCCCGGCAGGATTCAAACCGCAATCCCTAGCCCTAGCCGCTTCATAGGCTGAAGCTTACAGGCACGAGCCACCGTGCCCGGCCCTCCCTGGAATTTTCTACTCCTTCTGTGCTTTAGGTCAGGTTGCAATCCCAGAGTCTGTGAATGTGACCGTATTTGGGAAAAGGTCAATGCAGGTGTATTTACGTCAAGAGTTCAGGTGATTTCATCCTGGAGCATTCCCGTGGGCCCTAACTTAAATGACAAGCATCCTTGTATGAGCTGCATGGGAGAAAGAGACACATGGAGAAGGCACAGGCAGGGTCACAAGCCAGGGATGCCTGGGGCTGCCAGAAGCTGGAAGAGGCAGGAGTGATCCTGTCCTAGGCCCTTCAAGAGGAAGTCAGCACTGTGGACACCTTCATTTTGGACTTGCAGTCTCCAGCACGGGGGAGAATAGATTTGTTCTAAGCCACCCAGTTTGCAGGCCTTAGTTTCTGCAGCCCTAGAAAACACAAGTACACAGTGATTCTCCAAGGTGGGAGTGTATTTGCTTTATGGTTGGCTTACCAAGAAGGCAGGAAGGCCTCCTTGCTCCACAGACCATGAAAACATGCTCCACACTCCCACCCTGCACCATTTGCCAGGCTGCTCCGGGCCACTCCAAGGCCCTGTCCTCTCCCTGGGGAGCCAATACTTCCCCTTTCACCACTGCTGTGGCTGAAACTACCCCAGACAGTGCAGCTACCATGCAGTACCCAGCTCATGAGCCACCAAAGGGACACCTGTTTGTTTCAACATCTAAAGGCCACCTGGAGGACCTGATAACATGGATTGCAAGTATGTGAAGGCTGATCCCACAGGTTGGGGCTAGGGTGGGGAGAAGCTATAGCTCCCATGTGGCCATCTTCAAGGCATGGCAGCCACAGGGCTACTGACACTTGGGGTTTCAAGACTCCAAGATCCAAGCAGTTACTGGTTCCCCCACCACAGGGAAGGGCAGACATGTCACCTCATCATCATAACTTTACAGAAAGGGTTTTGGCTTGTTTGTTTTTTGAGACTAGGTCTCGCTATTTTTGCCCAGGGAACCACAGGCTTACGTTGCCCAGGAGACCACGGACTCAAGCAATCCCCAGCTTCAGCTTCCCAGGTAGCTAGGATTACAGGCGTGTGCCACCACGCCCAGCTATCTTTTGGGATTAGGTCTCACTGTGCTACCCCGGGCGGGATTCGAATCACAGTCCCCAGACCCCGCCACGAATCCATAAGCAGTCGCTTACAGGCACACACCACCGTGCCCAGCCGCCAGACAGGTTTTTTAACTGTAGCAGCATTTAAACTACAGCTACTCACTGTTCCCCACTTTTTTTTCAGTTCTGATTCAGCATCCCTGACTTCAAGACCCAAACCCATCCCTGCCAGTCACCCCAGCCTCTAAGTTTCCCCTGGAGACAAGCATCCCTCATCAGTACCCTGGTCACTGCTGTCCAGTTGATTGGAAGCACTAAGTGCTGTTGCTCGCCTTCTGCCCACAACCCCAAATTTCTATTACTGCCTGGGATATACTGAGCACGGCATAGGCTTGCTGAGGATGGAGGTGCCTTTCTGAGGGACATGGTAAAGGAAAGAAATGCAGAGCAAATCACTGGCCTTCGTGGCCCCTCTGGATGGGAAGGAAGCACAGAGGTGCAGAGATGCAAGGTGTAGCTGGACATTCCTGAGAAGCTAGCAGGCAGTGGTGGGGAAGAAGGACCCAGGGTCCTTCTGCCAGGCAGCTCCTGGTAGAAGGAGAGACTTTGGGCAAAGTGAGGTGGGTGGAGACCAGGTGCCAACAGGAGGTTTGAGACTCAAACTCTAGGAACCCACTTACAGATGAGACAAGCTGCCTGCCAACAAAGTTGAGCCATGAAAATCAGGGATCCTTAGTGTCCTCAAAGGAGAATAAAGGGACAAGCATATGCACGGGGCCTCATTCCTAATGGCCCAGGCCAGAAACCAAGCCAACAGCATAGTGGGCACGAAGCTGTTGAGCACACATGCCACAGAATGCCAG
>PVHY01014933.1:0-30273 GCA_004024945.1 Uropsilus gracilis | reverse complement strand
ATTATTATGCTGCTAAAAACAGTTTGATGGCTTAAACCATAAAAAAATTCAGTTCTTCAATGTGACTTGTACTTGTTGATAGAGTGATCTTGGGCACAGATCTTTCTGTCTCCAGATTGGCTGTGTAGGGATGTTGGACACAATTTCAACATGAGTGTGTGGGGGCTCCCCCTGCACTAGTTTGCAATGTTCAGGTACCCGTAAGGGATCTATCTAAGAGTTCCATGCAGTTCAGATTCTATCTCCTAAGAGATAGTATCAGATGCAACAGGCTAGGATTCAGCCTCCTGAGGTTGCACTCCACTTTGGTGTCCAGGAACAGGCCCACGCTCTCTCTGTGCCTCTGACCAACTGTCTAAACATTGGTGTTTCCCATGATTCCTTCCTCAGGATTCATATTCCAGCAGCCCACATTGTTTTCTGTGGTTTTAATGGATTTGCTCTAAATCAGAGGTTCTTAAGATCCTGGGTTGAACTGGTTTGCTATAAATCTGAGGTTCCTAGGACCCTCTTCTCAGTTTGATTAACTTGCTAATAAGGCACAAGAAGCTCAGGCAGCCTGTTGACTCACTAGGCCACCAGTTGATTATGAAGGATATGCACCAACAGCCTACTGAAGAGAAATGTAGGTAAGGCACACAAAGGCACATTGTCCTTGAAGAGATTGGGATCTAGTGAGGTGGCGTGTGGAAGCTTGCCATCCCCCCAGCCTGAGAACTCTGAAGCTCTCTGTGTTGGGAGCCTTTATGAACACATCATTACATGGCATGATGAATGAAATCATTGACCATTTGCAAGTGAACTCAATCTTGATCCCTTCCACTTTCCAGAAAAGACAACCAGTTCCTACCCTCAGGAGTTTTCCAAAGGTGACCTTTAATAATGTAACAAGCACACCTGTAGTATTAGTATTGTCATTGCTTAGGAGATTCTAAGGTGTTTAGGAGCCAAGAACACTGAATAAAGATCAAACGTATATGAATGTCAGGTCTGCTTCTTCTCATTATAATCTCTTTTTTGATGTGTTTTCCTCTGGGGCAGTGATGGCAGAGATAGCCAACGTTAGCCAACGTTTGGGTTCTCTTTCTATAGTGTATGAGTGTCTTTAGGAATCAGTTGAGCAACCAGGGACTACATTTCCCAGTTCTCCTTCCATTTGGTGGGGTCATGTGAACAGGTTTCCCCTAGTGGAATAAATACAGAAATGATGCAGTCATTTCTGTGCTGAAGGACTAAAAAAGTGATTCTGTTCTGCTCCATTGCCTAAAAGCAAAGGACTCTGAGATTTTAGGAGATAATAGTGACAAGAAAATGAAAGGATTCTGGGGCTCTGAATCACTTCCTGGAAGGCTGCCTACTGAACAACTGATTGGATTATATGTGAGAGAGAAATAGAAATCAGTTATATTAAACCACTGACATTTTATAGCTTATCTACTACAGTAGTTGCTAACATTACCTGAAACTAGATCAGAGACAATCTTTAAACACAAAGTAGGCATGCTCATTCCCTCTGCCCCATTTCTCTCTGCCACTGCACCTTTATGTATTTTCTTCACAGCACATATGACATGTTTGCATGATCCTGCATGTTCATACAAGGACACCAGTCATATTGAATTATGCCCCATCCATGTAAACTCACTTACCCTAACTACCTTTTTAAAGGTATTATTTCTAAACACAGTCATAGCCGGATTAGGGTTTCAACATACTTGGGTGTGTGTGTCTGTGTGTGTGTTGTGGGGGGGGGGGAAGTTAAGGAGTGGAGCATGCATTTCATAGCATCAAAGAAACTCCCTAAGGAAAGTTAGCTCCCCAAATTTTAGGGGAGAAAATCTAGACTGAGATTTTGCTTCAACTTTTGAGCATCCTCTTTAAAAAAGAATGCCAGTAAATTTTGGTCAAGCCTCTAATTTTTCCCCTGTGGATATAAGTGCTGTATAAAATGGGTGCATAAATGCTATCCAGTAATGATGATTTATTTATTTATATATTTTTTATTATTATAAAGTTTATTCCAGTCGACAATTTAGGCCATAAACATGTACATGAAAATTCCATAAAAGGGATGAGTATGTGGGGGGTTAGGAGGGGTGGAGATGGGAGGGAGTGGATGATTTATCTAAGCTCTCCCACAACAACTCTCTAGGTATTTCCTACTTATTGTGTGGCATCTCTGTTGCTTTGCTCCAGATCCTAACACTCTGTTGGGACTTTTTGCATTGATCCCCGAGAGGATCAATTTGTCCTGCAACCTCTGACTGTTGAAATACTCTCATGTCTGTACAATCTTACCACCTCTGCTCTGGCATAGTTGGAAAGAGAGATTGGACCTCCCTTTGTTTATCATGGAGAGTAAAATGCAGTTATTTTGTACTTACTATAGGGAAAACCAATTTGAATTAGATTAGAGAAAGACTATAATTACACATCATTCATAGAAAAGCACCATCTTATTAATTTGAGTCTTGCGTAATTAATGGCAAAATCAGTGTATAGTCTATTCCATTTCTCGGCAGAGTGGTGTGAAGAACTCTAAATGTTGTGTTGTTGTGTAACAGCAATGGAAGGTTATTTGTACCCAAATACCCAAAGGGTAGTTGCAGAAATGTTTCCTGCTTCTTGAAGTGGAGTTTTAGGAAATCATGAAATGCAATTATAACCTTGAGGAGATGAAGAAAAAGTGATAAATTTTATGCCACAAAATAAGTATACTTTGTCAGTTCCATCCCATGTTACTGACCTATCACATATGTATAGCTGAATGAATAGAAATCTTACTGTTTCTTACAGAAAGGACATGCAGACATTGCTTCTAGCTACAGGAGACAGAAAACTTGCTAGTGTTTGAAATATCCACTGAAGTTTTATAGAAGCAGATGGTTAAAAATGTGTGATATTTGAACTTTAAAATTGCTTTGAAGAAACATACTTCTCTTGAGTGTCCAAAGAAGAGAGATTTGTCTTAACACAAACAATTGGTAGGAATGTGACAATTGGAAGTTTAAGAAGTTCTGGACAAATGAAGAATTAACCATAACCTAGTTGCTATTTAACATAAAAGTTAAACCACTGTGGCTATCTCTTCAGATAAGCTTCATAAATTTCCAGAGATATTAAGCTCCAAGATCCTAAATGCTCATGGCAAAGAAAGTAAAATAACTAATATAGTTACAAGGTCTCTCAGGAAGCTAAGTAGATTATTAACATTCATAAGGAAATTTTCAAATTAATGATCTAGAGAGAATAATATTTGGGTTTAATGATTCTAAGAAGAGACATGTCTTTAATAATGAGTAAATAATGTTCATTTGATTTTTACCTTGTGGTGGGGCTGGACTACAGTGATGCTTGGTAAAGTAGCTAACACCTTTTATAACCTTGGAAAAATACTACATGAAATAGCCTCATTATATCTTACTTTAATTTCTTAAACATTGTGAGATAAAATTTTCAAAGGCAGACAGGTTAGAATAGATGCATTGTTGTGATTCGTGAGTAGTAAGTTAACATTTCTGAGAGAATCAAAAAATGTATCTAACTTGGTATGAATATTTTTAACTCAAGAGCCAACTAGTTTTATTCTTCTCTCTACACTCTACCAGTTAAATGAACCAAATTTATCTACCTCCCCCCCTTTTTTTGTTCTCTTGATAGTGCTATTTGGATCGAATTATTTCTGCTCCTTAGACACTGAGAGTGACAAGAGTGAGTTGAAACAAAACTACAAGCTATATTTAGTTTAATGTGATTTAGTTTCCTTCCAAATGTAAGTTCATGTTCATCTCCTTTATTGATTTTGGTGAGTCCTTGCCTTTGAACTCAAATAATATAAAAGCTGAAGTTTTAGTAAATGAAAGCACAAACATCCATAAATTTCACTCAGTTCATCATTATGACTCTGGTTATGTACAAGCTTGAGAATAATTTATTCATCATCTATTTTTTCAATCATACTCTAGTGTATCTTCCTTTCTTCTCTTCGTACTTTCCTTTGGACATGGGTACACACTGAAACTCCATCTAGTTTAACTCTAATCTCACCTCTTACTGAAATAAACCCAAGAGGTGCCTGCTTGACTAATTGTAATTTTGATAGCCATACATTGTTCCTTGTGAAATTACTTTTTTTTTGTTAGTAAAAGGGTCAGATATTGGCAATTTCAGAACATTCATCTTAATTATAATGTGGATTTAGTCATTCTCAACCAACTGTGTTATTGTCTTTAAGACAAGACTTTAAAACCCCCTCTAACGGTTTTAGAGAAAAGAAAAATTGCAAGTTTTCAGGCTAAGTTCTACTTGATACTTAGAATTGATAACTTTGCTAGGTTTTACTGATGGGAAATTAAACAGAGATGAAAAAGCAAAAGTTAGGATTGAGAATTACTTTTTTTTAATTTAGAATACAAATTGTTCATTTGAGTAATAGCATTGTTAAGTATTTTAAAATATTTCTGCTGTTTAAAAAATTAACAGAATAAAAGAATGCCACCTACAAATAAAAGACACTTGGAAAATGATTGTGAAATCAAGGAAACCTGATTATCATTTTAAGATTTTGTCAGTCCTAAGATGCCATTTTAAATGTGTTCAGATGGAATGTCCCAGAATTGTATTGTCTGTTTCTTGCATCACTACGGTTACCAGGCAGCTGTGTCAAAGTAAAACCCTGGTTTGTGGGACATGGGTATTTTCAGGAGACTGTTAGGGAAAGAAAAGAAGTCTTATGAATAAAAGACCTTTTCGTGCCAATATGGCAAAGAAAGAGAACATAATTTTAGTGTTGGGTGATTATCAGACTTATCTACTTGTAAGATAGCAGTACATGAGAATTTTTAAATCAAATTTACACAGAAAAGGAGAAGCAGAATGCCTGAAATTTCTCTTAACTTCTTGAGAAACCAGGGGATACGCTTGTGATTGTGTATATTATGTGAGACCTTGAGCTAACGCTGTAGGTGTTTCCAATGTCAAGGTCAGAACTCCAGCATAATACACTGTGAAATTAAAAGGTTGACCCTTTAATCAGTCTTACTGTATGCTAAGCAGACACCATGACTAGCTAGGGAGGTAGGCAAGGGCCTTTCTCCAAGAAAATGTGGTACAAGTGGCCTTACAAGGTCTTGGTGCTAATTGATGGTTACTTTTCTAGCAATCAAGTTGCTTTTGTGTATCACATCCTTTGATCCAGCAATTCAAATCCTAGAAGTCAAATGATAATGAAATGTTACCTTTTTCTTATTTGTATACTGAGGAGTTCATCTCAGAAATATTTAGCTGTAAGAGCAAAAATTTAAGAACCATATAATCTCTCTCCAGAAGCACTGTTTAAATGAAACATGGTACAATCACACGATGAAATATTTAGTTGTGATGAATAAATTTAATGACAGGGACAATGCTCATAACGTATTATCATGTAAAACAAAAAACTCACATGACAAAGTCTTGCCTCTATATTATCCTGATCGTTCTACTCGGACATACACCAGAAAAAATCCGAAGACCTTTAAAAATAGAACTCTGTGTCTCTAAGGGCTAACCTATTCTACTTTGTGCATTTTTTCCTATAACCCATGTTTTTATTCAGAAAAGTGATTGTTGCCAAAAACAATGTGAAGTCTTTTGTTTTTAATTTTACTTTATTTTCGAACTTTTTACAATGTACGATTGTATGACTGTTGATCCCCATGGGAATACCTCCCCCACACCCCCACACACCTGTATACATATTTTCTCTGAGTACCTGGGGTCTAGTTTTGTAAGCGAATCTCCCCCACAACTCCTTTTGATCTCGAAGAAGAAGCATCAGAGCTGGATCTGGAAATCTAAATGTTCTTAGACTCACTCCTATGATGGTCTATAGACACGTTTTAAAGTTCTGTCTAAGTGGTTTGTCTGCCACAGTATAGAAAAGAATCAGAGAAGCCAAAACCATACGTACTCAGTCAGATTCACCTAAATGCAGGTGGTGGAGCAAGACTTGAATGTAAGAAAGAACAGAGATGGGTGGAAGGAGAGAGCAGCTCATTTTTTTCAATTTCCCTCCTTTCCAAGGAAGAAGCAAGAAATGATGTTTTTTGTCTCTCCGCAGAATGAAATCCTGATTTGTTCCTTTTCTCTGTAATAGAAGAAATGGGTAGAGTTGTCAAAGCTAATAGAAAACACCAATGAAGGGCTAAGCTAATTTTGTGGTTGGAAAACTTGTCTTTCCAATCAAAAGTGATGCAGAATGTTTCAATTTGTCTCTAATAGGCGACAACAGCTCTCTTAGGATCATTCAGGGGCTTTTTGTTTGAAAAATGACCAGAGATTTTTTTTAAAATGATGCTCAAACAGATCAACAGAATTATTTCAAAAAAAGAGAAAATTTGAATATTGATGAACACATAAGGCAAATTTTAGTATTTTGTATTTTAGTATTTTGATTTTAGTATTTTAAAATTTTTTTCATTTTTCATGAGCATTCCGTAATTTTATTTTTTCATTTTTTATTAATTGCACACACACACACATATATATATACACACATGCATATATATTATATATATTACTTCATTGTCTACCCGCAGATTCCCCCATCACCAACAGTGTGATTTTAAGGTAAGGCTATTGTTAGCCAGGACTCCCAACTGTACTCTCTAAATTACCTTCGCTGCATTATTTTTGTTGCTGTTGTTTTCTTTCTTTCTTTCTTTCTTTTTTTTTTTGAGACTAGGTCTCACTATTTTTCTATTTTTGCCCAGGGAACCGCAGGCTCACGCTGCCCGGGGTACCACGGACTCAAGCAATCCCCAGCTTCAGCTTCCCAGGTAGCTGGGATTACAGGCGCGCACCACCACACCTAGCTATTTTTTGGAACTAGATCTCACTGTGTTGCCCCGAGCGGGACTCAAACCACCATCCCTAGCCCCAGCCGCTTCATAGGCTGACGCTTACAAGTACGCGCCACCGTGCCTGGCTCTCTGCATTATTTTTAACACCCGAAGCTGTACCACTAGATGGCACTTAACATCCATGGGACTCAGAGCCATGCTTCAGCCGGGAGGCGAAAGACAGGCCAGGAATACAACTAACTTCAGTTCTCAGAACAGTATTATCTACTTTGCAGGAGGAGAAGAAACACAGACCCAAGATTATTTTGAGACAATTGGAGGCTAGGATTCTCTCAGTGAACTTATAAGAGCTAGAATGTTTCTCTTTCAATGTCATTTCCCTTCACCTAAATTGCTATTGATGAGCAGGTTTTTAGTCTTAAGACAACAGGCTGTTGGGCTAATGAGGGTTTGGTGTAAATAGCGAAGGCTGTGTGTTCCCCGAAGAGGTCTGCACCAGGCACAAGGGATCCAAACGTGAGACTTGCATCCCAGCTCCGTGCCCGCTCTGTTGCTTGGCACCGAATGATTGCTCTTTTTGCCGGTGGTTAATTTAGTCTGTGCTTCTCTCATCCACCAGGGAAGCAGCACCCGATCTAAGGACACGGGGACACACAGCATGAGCAGCAAATTGCAACGGTCGGTTTCCCAGACGTGACAACACCAGCCAGTCTCACTGGATGCCTGCGGCAGGTGGAGGCAGAGGCAGGTGGTTGAGGGCGAGGGACCAGGGGCTAAAGCAGGGACAATGAACAGCAGTCAAACTGCACCAGGCAGTCAGCGTGGCAACCTCAGCAAGTGGAGGAAGGTTCCAGAATCAGGGCGGGGGTCTTGCTTTAGACTCCATAGGCCCATCCTCCTCAAGGGACCCTGGGAGGGGCAGAGTGGGGTCTTTGTTTCTTATGCACTGAAGCGTTTAGTTACTCTGACTTCTGAAGGCCACCAGTGAAGTTTCTGGACCATGTCACAACAAAAGTTTTTATTTAGGCACCAAAACAATTTTCCTTGTGGACTCAGCGAAGATTTTATCATCCTCCCCCGCCCCCCAAGCCCCATTAGGGTATGGGCATTGAGAAAGCAGCTACAGGATTTCCTTGCTATTTGAAAGTGGAGTCTTGCTTTTTGGCATGATTAAGTAGGCTAATGTTTGGACCTGAGAACACTATTACTATTCATTTACATGGAACCTTTTTTTTTTTTTGAGCATTATTAGGCTCTCCAAATACCCCCCTCCCCCACCAAATCATACCAAAAGGGAATGTTCTACTTCCAGCTAAAAGGAGAAATTGATACAGGGTTTTGAGTGTCCCAGTTAAAAATTGTATTGGCATCAAAATGCCCTGGTGGGTGGGGTCTGAGAGGAAGATGCGGAAGATGCGGGAGAAGAAACAAAAAGCGCCAAAAGGCAGAAAAAAGGAAGGAGCAAGGATAAAGGGGGGAAAAAGCAAAAAGGGAAAGGTAGAGAGGCAAGAATGTGGACTGAGAGAACAGGCCCACAGTGGCCTGGCCAGGGGAAGCTCACTGGAAGAGTGAGCTGAAGGTGGTAAGAAGCCATGGTGGCCGCAGAAGAGTGGCGGGTGTGGAGAGTGTGGTACCGCAGCAAGGTGGCAGAATGAGCTGGTACCTGGAGATGCCAGGGATGGGGAAAGCTGACTTGTGCATCAGCAATTGTGGAAGAAATTTGAAGAGCCTTGGAGAAGCCACAGCTTGGAACACTGGAGAGAGAAGAAAAGAAGACACAGAAGAAAGACTGGACTTGGCAGGCACCTGCCTCAGGCTTGGAGGGGCAAAGGGCACCATCTTGGACATGTGTCTTTGGGACCTTTGGGACTGAAAATGGTGACTGGGCTCAGATAACTGGTCACTTGTGGCTTTGAGGACTTTCCCTTTTCCCGTTAACTTCCCTTGTTAATAAAACCCTGTTGCTGAACTGCATTTGAATGGCAACTGCTACATGTGGGTGAAGAAAACTGGGTGACCAAAGCCACATTTTAAGAGTTTTTGTTCCTGTGGCTTGTTGGTTCGCGGCTACTGCCCCTTTTGACCTGATTTCAAAACCCATCAACATCATGACTGTCGAGCCAGCCTCTGTTCCACTGTTCAACAGGTGACCTGCTGAATCAGCTTCATGTGCAAGCTCCTACGAAATGCAGACCCCCAGGCCTCCTCCAGGACTCAGTGAATCAGAGCCTACAGCTCAGGTGATTCATATGCACATTAAAATTTAGAAGCACCAGGCTGTACTCACTGCCTGGAACCAGGCCAGACTGCTGATCACAGCACAGCTCATTTTATAGCTCTGACTTCTCTCCTTCCTTCTCTAGACGAAGATCCTTGACCCGAGGTTTGGGATTGACTTATTCCTTCAACAAATATTTATGAAGTGCCGATTCTGGCTCCGTCCTTGTTCTCTCTGAGGTAACGGAGAGGGAGAAGAAGGAGGAGATATCTGTTCCTCTGGAGACATAAAAATTACTCTTTACTCTTTTTCTCACTTTCTATGTTGTATTTCAGAGGAGAGTTTCAGGTGAGGCTTGCACTCGTCACCAGCTTTTAGTTGAGGAGCTTATTTGAGCTTCTAGAAATCTGAGGTACAGTTTTACAGCAGCAGCCAAACTGATGTTTTGTGCTGGATTCATGCTTCCTTTTTTTTTTCTTTTGAAGCTAGATCTCTCGATGGTTGCCCGGAGTACCCCAAACTCAGGCAATCCTCAACCTCAGCCTCCCAGGTAGCTGGGATTACAGGTGGGTGCCACCACACCCAGCCATATTTTGAGACTTAGGTCTCGCTATGTTGCCCCGGGCAGGTCTCGAGCTGAAAGACTCAAGCGATTCCCAGTCTCAGACTCCCATCCTTGGCTTGGGAGTAAAGCCGCATGCCACCACAGCAGGCCTTGGATTCATGCTTTATTTTGTGGGGTGGGGGTGGGTGTTTCTCACCACCCCTGGAGGTTTTATTACCCAGCTTCCTTGAGAACTGCTGATCTCAGAGCACCTAGGAGGATCTCAAATTATACATTGCAAAACAGCCAGATCATCTACAGACAGGGACATGTTTTCCTGTGAATCCCAAATAGCGAGATGCCTTTTCCTTCTCTGGAGCCAGTAGGATTTAAATATTGTAATAAGCGAGATGCCTTTTCCTTCTCTGGAGCCAGTAGGATTTAAATATTGTAATAAGCCCTAAACAAGCCTTAGCATCAGGCATTGTCAAGATCTGGGCTGAATTTACAGGTGCAAGAGGACTTACTTCTGAAGTGATTTTCGTGCAAATAAATACCACCAGCATGAAATGAGAGCATTTCTCTTGGACAAAAGCCAAAGCAGAACAGAGTCGTATAAACCCTCTGCGTTCCTGGGCTCTACGTGGAGGGAGACGTAACCTTTCCACAGTTCTGTGTAAATTCCAGAAGGCTAGTCTGGTTTGGTTGGTTCCATTGTAGCTTGACCTCTGTCCTGTAGGGACTCGAATTGACTTCCTGAAATCCCTCTTCAAACTAAAAACTTGCTCTCTTGACTCATTTGTTTAACCCCTACGACATATGTTAAAGCTGCAGACTTTCGGAGGGGAAACTCCGACCCCCACACACCTTTCTTCAGACTGGCAACGTGAAATGTCTTCTTGCAAAAGGCTGGCAGCTCACATCATGGGTTGGCATTCAGCCTTGGCAACAGCCAGCAATAAACTGTAGGGAAGTTTCCCCTCATCCTCTGGCACCTTCATCCTGGGGAAATGCCTTGTGTGGCCAGGGTGCACTGGCTTGAAGTCATCTCTCTGCTACCAGATTTTGAGGCATCTTTGCTGACTGTGGAGATGATTGGGGCTCTGTTTTAAGACTCACCAAAACCCGTTTTTCTCTGGGGGTGATTTGAGAAAGGCTCTTGGGGGATCCAAGTGAAGTTACTCAGCCTGGGAACACTCACTGTTGCTAGTTGGCAATACCTGGAGACCTTTTGGTTTGCTGGAACTGTGGGTTGCTAGGGATGTTTAAGGGAGGACTAGAATTAAAATACTGCCTTCCCTCCTACAGTATTATGAACAGCCCTCACGGTAATTGTTTTTTCATTGCATTGTCTTTATTATTTACTTATTTACTTGTTCACTTATTTATTTACTTATTTTTGTCATCTCTTTCTTGAATTGTTTATTTTAGGGTTTGAACATTGGCGGGGTAACCGGGTTTCTTGCATATTTATCTTGCACATATATTTAGCAAATCACCTTGTTAGTAAGAAATAGTCTGCATACTTTAAAAAAATTTTAAAAATAAAAATACATAGTTATCTACCCGGGGTTCTCCCACCACCTTATCACCTGTGAACCATCGCCTGAGTCTTTTGTGCTCTTCCCACTCCCAGTTTTCCTCCCCTCTCCTCTCATGCTCTATGCTTCAATTTTGCTAAAAGTTAGTTTTAAGTTTTTCTTGTCTGTTTGATTGTTTTCCCTTTGTCCCTCATATACGTGAGAGCATCCAGTGTTTCTCTTTTCCTTTCTGGCTTAAGACCCAGAGAAACCACGTTCTAAACGATTGATGAAATGAGACTAACTGGGGGTGGGAACTAGCCATCATATGTGTTTTGAATACATCTTCAAATGACTCCAATGTGCAGTCAATGTGCAATGATTAGTAACTATGTTGTTAGAGATGCATGGAGACAAGGACTTGGGGTTTAAGAGGTTCAGAAAGGTGATTTGACATGAGATCGGAGGTTAGTTGACCTGTGGATTGTGTTCAATATTCTTAGCGGTGGGAGGATTCAGACTGAATGGGACAATTAAAAAAAAAATTGCCTCTATCTTAATTAAGCTGATTCAGAGACTTAGTCTCGGTCCACTGTAGGGAACCCAAGGGTATATTTTAAGACCAAAAGTTTAGTGTCTGGTACTTATCCAGTGATTTGTTTCTGCAAAAACAGACTACCCTAAAACTCAATAGTCTTAAGGCAACAATTTTCTATTTTCTGTCATTGTTTTGTGGCCTATTAAGGTATCAGGGGACAGTTCTTAGGGTCTCAAACAGGAGCTCTTGTGTTTTGTCTGTGTGGAACAACTGAGATGACTCACTTGCATTACTAGCAGCTACGGAGAACTTAGCTGACAGTTCTTCCAGACTGTAGAGCACATCACCTCCCACATGCTTTGGGTTCATCTCAAGTACAGCATCTGGACTCCTAGGAGGTGTCTCCTAAGAGTAAGTGTCCCTGTGGGCTAGAGTGGAAGCTCTTAAGTTGCTTATGGTCCAGATTCAGAAGTTGCCCTGTGTCACTTCTATTCTTCCAGGTAGCTGTAAAGTCCACTCAGAGTCAAGTAGGTCAAGAAACATGGTCTCTCTTGAAGGGGGCGGGGGGCAGAGAGCATGTGAAATGGGAGATATTGGTGCAGTTTTTTGGAAAATACCATCTGCAAGTGGATGTCCCAGCAATCAAGAGATACTTTAGAGGGAGGGAAGCTGCTAGATTTGAAGATTTCAGATGAATGGGGGTTTCTCTTGGGAATGAAAATTTAAGGCAACTGCATTCACTGGTAGAGAGGATTCTTGGAGTGTCTCACATTTGGTGGGACTCTGTTCTGGTTCCGAGGGGCCTATCCTGCAGATGATTTTCTTTACATGCATTCAGATGGAACTAGGGCTTGAAGAGTCACCAAAGTACAAATAAACCTAAGAGACCCAAGATAAGTCATCATTTAGAATATTCCTGAACTTGAGTTTAAATCATTCATAACGAGAGCATGTCTCTTTATGACTAGCATGCACATCTCATTGTGATTCTGCTGAGTTCGGCACTATTGTTTCCTAAATCTGGCTATCCATTAGAATTTCCTGGGAGCTTAAAATATAAACATTCCTGGTCCTACCCCATACTCATTACCCCACATAGAATCTCTTTAGTGGGGACCTGGTTTTGTAGTTTTCTCTGGTCCAGAGTCTGTTATGGAGTAAATCTCCTCCAGGTCCCAATTTATTGATTGAAGTTCCAATCTCCAGTTAATACATTGGGAAGTTAAAGACTTTTGTGGGGATAGTTAAGGTTAAATGCAGTCATGGGCCCTTCTTTAAAAGAAGAACTACCAGACAACTTCCTCTCTACTCTCGCACTAGTCATGTGAACACAGTTGAAATGGTGATGCCTAGAAGAAAGAGAGGAGACTTCAGAAAAAAAACCTACCATGTTAGTGCCTTGATCATAGTCTTCCAACCTCTAGAACTGTGAAAAATAAATTTCTGATGTTTTGCTAACAGTTAGTTTTACATTTTCCTTGTCCTTTTGTTTACTTTATCTGTGCCCTACATCTAGGCGAGATCATCCAGTATTTATCTTTCTGACTCATTTCTGCTAAACCGATTCATTCTAGCTCCATCCAGGTTATCACATGTGCCTCAAATTTGCCTTTTTGGTTGCTAAATAATATTCCATTATGTACATATACCATAACTTTCTAATCCACTCATCCTTTTGGGGGACATTTGGGTTATTTCAATATTCTGGCTATTGTCAATCATGCTGCAATAAACATTCAAGTGCAGGTGTCCTTTTGAATTAGTGTTTTTGTACCCTTCAGGTAGATTTCCAGAAGTGGGATTGCTGACAAAGAGGGGGAGGTAGGTAAAACCAGGGGAGTACAAGAGAATGGGTACAAGAGATTAAGATGATGCTTCACAGGTGATAAAGTGGTGGGAGAACCCTGGGTTAGACAGTAATGTAATATATATTATATATATATATACATATATATGTATATATATGTATGTGCAATCAATTTAAAAAATAAAATTAAATAAAAAAATTTAAAAATTCTGATATTTAAGCCACCAAAGCTGTGGCATTTTGCTAGGGCAGTGTGAGGTCACTAATAGTTTTCAAAGTGGCCCTAAAATGGTGTCTGGTGTTAATAATGGTGATAGATATAGAAAAAATGATGAAAGGTGATGACTATGTAAATGAATATAACATTTTGCATAAATCAAAGGTCAGAGGAAGTTAGATGCCACACGAATGCTTTGAATTAACCCAGCTCTTGCTTTGGAAATTTAGAACTAAAAATCAGCAATCTATCTAGTGGCTGAAGACTGCAGGTTCTTAAGTTTTACTTTCTGAGAATTGAAACTTTTATATAATCAAGTTATATACTGCCAGGCTTTGTTAATTATCTATTGCTAGATTTAAGCACCAATAAGAGACAATTCTTTAACTATTGGAATACAATATGCTGAAATATTTGTGTCAACATTTTTTCTCTTGTTTTGGTAGTAGTAGGTGTAGTGGTCTGAGGGTCTGTTGACTAAGAAAATAAACTTTATAAGAAGTTTAAGCAAAATGATTTTACAAGTCCTTTAGTGTTTCTCATTACAAATCACTCATTCATTCATTAAACCAACTATGAAGAAAGATGTGGTTGAGTTCCAATTTGTATGGAATATATTTGAAATAATAAGATAGCTAATACTATTTTGTGTTGATTTATTGATAGTTCATATCTATTCTCTTAGCTGAATTTATTTTCTAATTGTAAATCACCTTTCTGAAATAGTTCACATTCCTTTCTGGATGGTGAGAAAGGTTATAGAGTTGATGGGAATGCAAATGTGTTACATATGTTTTCTGAAAAAAGCACCCAGTGGTCATTCAATAAAGTTAAGATTCACTATAAATCTTGGACTAGTCTTATTTTTAACCTTCTGTGGTTTTTCATGAGATTTTGTGAATATGTAAGCTCTTCATGCATTTCAAAGCAATGGACTTCCTTAGTTCTTGCTCTCTTTTTTTTTAGCAGTGTAAGTCCCAAAATTTTCATTCAATAAATTGGTTTATAATACATGCAAATAATGGGTTTTGAAGAGAAACAATAATATGGAATTTTGACCACATTACAATATTTGGTTGATTTATTCAGATGGTAGAAAAAAGACCAACGACTCTTTTGTTGTAAATGTTTTTGTTCAAAATAAGATCCTAGTCTTTATATTCTTGTCACAGTGGATTTATACCATTGATCAATCCAAGTAAATGCTATTTTGTGAAATGTATTTGGCCAATGAAAATGAAAACAAACAAACAAAAACACAAACAAACAAAAACATTGATCCAAAAAAGGATCAATCCAAATGATTTCTTCATATAAATGAATTATATAATTAAAAAATCACAACACAATTGCCCTTGAAAAATAACTATATTTCTAGTAAAGGAGTACTGTTTCATTTTTGGGGAAACTAATGAATAATTTATTATAGTTAGTTGACTCTGAACATAGTATATGGAAGACATTTCATCAGTTCTTAAGACTAATGTTTCATGTTCCCATCATGCAAGTGTCAACCATAATAGATATGAAGATGAAAAATTCCTACCCACCTCAGGGATTTTTAAAGGAACACTGTTGCTATGTGCTCTTCATCATTATACCACCCTCAAAGAGGATGTCACTCTAAAAACCCTGGGCTGTAAGATTGTGGGCTTCCTTTGGCAGAAGAGAAATCACAAAAGCTCAACAAGTGGACTGAAAAGTGTGGGTGAGAGAAGGAAGGGTATTGTGAGAAGAGTAACTTTTAAAAGTTTTAAAAGGATTGAAGAGTGTGAGCTATAATTCCAGTTCTGTCACTGGTTAGTTATGAGAGCTGGGATATGTATTTGACTTCATAGACCACCTCCCATACCTCCAAACTCAGTGTTGGTCAAGGAGGGAAGTTATCAACATCCTGTGATTTACCCTCCCATAGATGATACATTAGCCACAGTGCTTAGAAAGTAAGAGAATGCTGGGTGAAGCAAATGTCACATTCCCTATTGCTTGCCTCTGCTGTGATTTCCAGTGGTCTGTTCTTGGAGTTGGCAGGAGCAGCTCCCTGCTTGAAATGAAAGTGAAAAGGAGTCCTTTGTGCAATTCTGCCAGTAAAAGGCTGTCAAATACCAACTCTGAGACAGTCTGTTTTTCAACAGAAACAGAAAGACACAGAGCATCTCTTGAGCCTGGAGAGACCTAATTAGTAATAATATAAGACTTTTCTCTGCAATGTTTCTTCTTTCCTTAGACTTGAGGCCATACATGTGGAAGTTAATGGTCCCATGAGGGATGTAGACAGTGATTAGACCTAAACTAAAAGAACAAATGACTCTGGGCTCAAACTAATCATTTCATTTCTGTCCTCTGCAGCAAATGCATCATCCACCTTTTGCTGTCCACAGAGTTATTTGAATATTGAAAACACAAAGAATTTTTCAAGTTATTTTTGGTTTATGTCAGGACAGACAGACAGTTTTCCATCCCTATTCTCCCTGTCTAAGCCAGATTATCTAAAGTTCTGATAATGCTTTCTCTTTCTACATTTGCATTCTGGTATCCTTGACCAGTGAAATATTAATCATAAATGAGAGCTAGCCATCATCATTAAGTGGTGATAGCTGCTATTTAAGGAGTTCCCAGAACTTACATTAATTTTGTTAATTTTTTGGTGACTAAATTGGTGAAGTAGAATTATGGAAAGAAAAGAAATGATCTGTTAATGATTGGCTGGAGAT
This sequence comes from Uropsilus gracilis, assembly GCA_004024945.1. NCBI lineage: Eukaryota > Metazoa > Chordata > Mammalia > Eulipotyphla > Talpidae > Uropsilus > Uropsilus gracilis. The sequence goes on along the minus strand of PVHY01014933.1, from coordinate 13,873 downwards.
CTTGTAAATTTTATGACTTTTGTTTTTTTCTTTTTTTAAAGTCTTGCTGATTGCATTATGCACCCAACCTCACTAAATCAAGCTAGCTTTGCATAAAGATTTCAGGAAAAAAATCAGAAACCTACTATGTATTAAACACTTTCACCTATATTATCTGATTTGATTTTCCCAATAGCCCTCCCACAAAATCAATGTTGCCATATGGTTCCCTATTCCCATTTTACAGGGAAAAGTGAAACCCAGTGAGATTAATTCATTTGTTCAAGTCCAGCAGAATCAGGACTTGAACCTATATCTAAGGGTAAGATTTTGATCATTTGTGCAATACCCAATGTCGTCTTTTTCACTTTTATCTTCTATAGACAGCATGCCTAGTACTTCTAAGACCTGTGCTAAGAGGACCAATTTAACATGTCTGCCAAAAAGGTTTCACTGTTTCAGTTATATTTATATTGGTCTTTATTTGAAAAAGATGTCTGGTCTAACCATATCAATGCTAAGAAGATCAGTGATTTAATTTGTCAAAGAGCCTTGGTAAATTGTAGTTGAATTATACCTCTAGACACGTATAACCAGATATAACATGGTGGGCCTATAATATGTCTCAGGATATTTTATTACTGTTCCCATTCCCTGTCCTCTGGTAACCTCAAATCTGATGTCTAAGAGTTTGCTGTTTTAATTTTTAAAAACTATATTCTATATATAAATGATATCATATAGTATATGTTTTTCTCCTCTAATTTTTGAGGTTCTTCCATCCTATTTTTCCATTGTGAATCCATAATTCATAGCACCAATTTTTTCAGGGTTCCCTTTCTCCAGTATTTGTTATCTCTTGTCTTTTTAATGATGGCCTTTCTTGTCCATATGAAGGGATACCACATGATGGTTTTAGTTTGTATTATCCTAAAGACTTGTAATCACATATCATTAATCTAATAGTAAAAGGAGCATATTTTTCATGTGGTGCTGATCATTCCTTTGTCTTTAGAAAAATGTCTTTTTAGGTACTTTGCAATTGAGGTTTTTGGTTTATTTCTGCTATTGAGCTGGACAAATTCTTTATATACTTTTGAATATTGATACCTTATCAACTAGGTGATTTGTAAATATTTTTTTCCCATGCCAGAGTTGTTTTTTCACTTTGTTGATGCAGCTTTTGCTATGCAGAAGCTTTTTTGTTTATTGTAGCTCACTTGTTTATATTTGACTTTGTGGCTTGATGTTTCAAGTATTGCCTTTTAGCTGCAGGTTGTCTTCGAAAGAACTGTAAACTAAGTAATTAATATTCATTGATTCAACGAATGTGTATTGAACTTCTAGTATGGAAGTCACAGTTCTAGGCTCTGAGAACTTCACTGAATCAAACAAAGTTCTTTTTCTCATGGATCTCACGCTACAGAGTGAGGTTAATACACACACAGAATGCAGTAAGCATATAATAATCAGATAGTGAAAGTGTGAAAAAAAAAGTAACAGGGAAGGGGAATGATGGGTTGGAGGGACAGATGGTGTGCTGCTATTTTATTTGGGTTGCAAGGTAAGAATTCTCTGATGAGGTGGTAGATGAAAGAGTAAAGGAGAAACCATGTGGATCTCAGCACATTTCAGGAAAGGAGAAAAGGGAGTTCGAAGACTTTGAACTGGGAATGCTCATGGTGAATCAAGTTCCTGCAGGGAGGCCAGAGTGGAGAGAATAGAGGAAGTGAAGGGAAGATGAGTAGGCAACAAGGACAAAGTCACAGGGTTGGAGGGATGAGCCGATGAAACAAATCCAAAAGGTAGAGCATTTGCAATCTAATGATGTGGAGCTTTTTCTCCAGCAAACTTTTGCATTACTTAACTTTAGAATGTTTTCCACAGAGAGAGAGAGGGAGAGAGAGAGAGAGAGGAAGAGGCACATCTATTTCATCTGTGTCACATTGGAGACCCTCAGTGTCATGCTGAAGTTCAGATTCTGTAATCAGCTATGTGACTTCAAATCATGACTCTTCCCTGTGACCTTCAGTAGCTTACTGAGCCTTTCCTGTTTTATTTGCTTCATCTGAAAAATGGGCATGATGATGATGCTATTACTGGCACTTAGGACTATATTAAGGATCTCATGAATCAGTATGTGGAAGGCACTTAAGCTACTACCCAGTATCTCAGAGTCACCTCTTAAGAATGGTCTGATTTTAGTGACAGAGAAGATGACAATTTGCTAAATGAAATCTCAGTGTCCACTTTTACACTGCTGGAGGGAATGCAAACCGGTCCAGTCACCATGGAAAGCTGTGTGGAGGATCCTTAAACTATTGAAAATGTAACTACCATTTGATCCCGCAATCCCACTTCTAGGAATCTATCCAAAGGGCACCAAAACACTCGTTCAAAAGGACACTTGTACTTGGATGTTTATTGCAGGACTATTTACTATAAAAACGAGGATTTGGAAACAACCCAAATACCCCAAAATAGATGAATGGGTCAGAAACTTGTGGTGTATGTGCACAATGGAGTACTATTCATCAATCAAAAAGGCAAACTTATGTCATTCATGACAACATGGATGGAGTACTATTCATCAATCAAAAAGGCAAACTTATGTCATTCATGACAACATGGATGGAGCTAGAAAGAATCATGCTAGCAGAAATAAGCCAGAAAAAGAGAAACACTGGATAGTCTCACTTCTACGATGTAGGGAAAACAAACAAACAAATGAATGAGAAATATTTAAAACTGTCAGCAGGAATGAAGCATAGAGCAAGAGGGGGGATGGAAGTTGGGGAGGGATGGACAGAAAAGATTGAGATGTTGATTTATGGGTGATAAGGGGGTGGAAGAACCCTGGGGTAGACAACAATGTAAAATCGAATAAATTAAAAAAAAGCCCCCTGTGTCCAGTATGTCATTTTCCAAAGTTCATTTCTTTCTGAGACAATGTTTCCTGACAACTTTTAATAATGGCATCCTAGGCATGACAGGTAGATACCTGTCTAGGGAGGAATTTTTGATCAGGACAGCTTTCCTAGCCCACTTCTTAAACTATGCCATCATCATTCACTTCTGCTTGCAGATTGACCAAGCTTTTCCTTCACTGAAAATCTAACAGTAGTCCCTGCTTCTGAGTTTTTTTTCCTGTTGACCCAATATGCTTATGAATTTCAGTATCAAAACCTTTGCTTTTATTTTATGTTAGCTTGTAAATGTTATGCACCCAAGGATCCACACTTGCATAAAAAATAGGGCCATCACTCCAGTATGCACTAGGAAAGGAGAAATTGCTCCAAGCTGCAGGAGAGATGGTTTATCCTGCACATCTGAGAGTCAGAAGCGGTGGAGGATTGAGCTATAAGGGGAGGGCTATTGTAGCATATGCTTATGAATAATGAATCTGACATTACAGCTATGCAAATGGAACGCAGCAAGCTCTAAGCTAGAACTTGGTTTCATCATTTATTCACGGCCTCTTGTGTTCAGCACCTGGATAGGACACAGGATGGCAGGGGAACAAAGCAATCGTCTTGGGGTAAAAGAGAGTTGCATGAGTCTGCCAGATATCAGAGGTGGTGCAATTTCCATGGCAGTAAATGGAGGTGAACAAAATCCTAGAGGAAATGCATGCTCAGAGTGGACAAATGTGAAAGCTTATTAAGGTACAGAATGAGAATAATTGCTGGTTGATGCTCAAGGTAATGGACAAGACAAGTTAAAGGCTAAAATGAATCCAGTCCATTTTGTGATCTTTACATTTTAAAAACATTTAGAACCACCTAGAAGAGACATCACAATGAATTTTGTTCCTTAAGGGGGAACTTCTATATTTCCTGGCAGTCTTGAATTTATCTTTAGAGTAATCAATGTATTTTTTTTCAAATTCAAACATCAATATATTGCAATCCTAGAGAGGTGAGGAATTTGGATCATGAAGGTGTCTGGATTTGTTTACTGATTGTGCAAAGGAATACTCCTTTATTCCTTTTCCTTCACTAAGAAAGTCTTGCCCATGAAGAATTTCTAATGCTGGAGGGACTTTTGCTTTTATGATGGGTTAGGAGGCCAGTGTAAATCCCCAGCATGAGAGACAACCTGGGTCTAGTAATTGTCCACCTAAACATCTGCGGAAAATGAGATGACTCTGGCTTGTTGTTACAAGCACCGCAGAGGAAGATTTCATATTCCCCTTCCATCATGCAGTTATTTCCTAACACTGACAGTTAGGAGAGTCTTCCTTGTATTGCAGACAAATCTGAATTGATCTCAATATAATAATATGAAAAATACCCATGTCAGCACTGAAAAATAGGAAACATTGTCACCCATATGCCAAAAGCTATGAGAGATTTCTGTAAGATGAGACCAAATTGAGCAAAAAGTGGAATAGCCTGTGAATGTCCCTTACCATTAGAAGTGCCTGGAGAGTAATGAAAAATCCAGATGTCTGAGCCTTGCTCCCCAGATGTGAGACTGTGGGTTTGGGATGAGGTGCAGGTACTGGCGTTTGACATGTTCCTCATGTGATTCTGATTTGTAGCTAGAATGGGGGACCCAGCGCCCTAATTGCACCTTGCCTGGGGGCTCTAGCTCAGAGCAGAAGGGGTGAGACTGGAGGAAAGGCAGGCGGAGGTGCAGAATGTGGCAATCATTTCTAAGACAGGGGTGCATCAGAGGCTGATATTACCCTGAGTGGGGGCTCCTTGTTGGTGGCCAGTGTCAAGAACTGACGCTTGGTGGACCCCCCTCTGCAGGAACAGACTTAGAAGCAGCTCTTCCTGAAGGGGAAGACTCGTAGGTGTGACTCTCCATATTAACAGATGTTTTCTGAGCTCAGGTGTTAAGAACCATGCAGGGGAAAGAAGAAGAATGAGATGCAAGAGAATGATAGCGATTTGTAAGATTAGCTTAGCAGGTCAAAGACTTAGGAAACTGTCTAGGTCCACTTGAATGAAGACTCTTTTATACTTTGGCAAAGAATGGTGGGGCTGGTCGGGGGGGGGGGAGTGAACCCCAGAGATCACAAAGATGTGAAATTTATATATAAATAAAAAATTTTTTTAAAGAATGGTTACAATGAGGTGATGAGGAAGGGAAAACTTAGAATCTCATGCCATGTGACATGTAGGCAGGAGGATGGGTGTGGGTGTAAACTCTCTTATCTCTTGTGTCTCTTCAGTGGGACATTCTTAAAAGGTTAGGGGGCTGTTGTTATAGATATGAGAATTGCCGGTAACCATCTCTAGAGTGCCAGAAAGGAGAGAAAGATAAAGGTGTTCCTTTATCTAAGGCATATCTCTTGATCTGCATCTACATTCCACACTCAGGGGGATGGTATTTGGGATCTGGTGGAGTGGAGACATGTGCCAGTCTTGCCCAGGGAAAGTAGGTGCCTGGGTGGTGCTCTGAGTCAGCAGAGACACCCTTTACCAGCTCTGGCACCTTGAGCTGCAACTGCACCAGACAGATGGAAGTTACCCGGGACCCTGCTTCCTCTCCAGGGCTGGGCCATAGAAAAGGCAACGGGTGCTCAACTAAAGATCCAACAAGAACTCCTCAATCTAAAGACCCCAAATCTATTCACCAAGTGAAACTCGAAGAAGCCCAGATATCCTCTGCATTTAAACACCAGAATCTGATGAGGCAAACACACCATGTTGACTTTTCCTCTTGGCCGCTAGTAAACCCTGGTGAACCCTTCAGGGGTTCAGTTCTTCTCAGAGGAGTTGAGCTCATCACCTGGAGTCACGAGGCAGTCTCAGCTTACTAGGAAGATTCTCTTCTCTCTTCCTTCTCCTCTGCTGGCTCCTCGAGCGTACACCTAGACGAGGAGGCAGGTGAGAGAGGATGCTATTGTCATCTTGCGCTCTCCCGGGCTGGCAGACACTCAAAGATGATACTGCTTTTCCCAGGTGCCCTTGTGCAGGTCCTCCGAGATTTCTGCAAACACTCTGCATCTCTCTGGATGACAATGCTCCCTTGCCGCCTACTCACCGCTCTGCAGTATGTAAAGCTCTGCAAGGCTCTCCCACCCTCGCTGAAGACAGTGGTTCTTAGAGCTCACAGACACATTGATCTGGAGAAATTCTCCCAACTCGGACTCAGTCTTTGGTTGTCTCAGTTCTGACTTTTCTATACCTGTAAGGTGGGTGGGGGTCGAGGTTTGAAAGTGTTGGGAGCTGCGGGCTGAGACCCATCAGGACTCATGCTGTGAATGAAGAACACTTCATTCCACTCTTCGGAAGTGAACACTGAAGATGGAATGGCATGATTGACTTCCGGTGGGCAGCAGTGTCCCCATTCCTCTAATATTAGCCCTAGGTGACATTCCTTAAGTGACAGCAACAAGTTAATGAGTGAATCTCCTGCTCCCAGGTATCCCACAGGAACTAATGTTTTACCTAGCCTGATTTTGCCTAAGTCACTCATTCCTCTTGTTTGACTAGTCATTAACCCTATAAATAAGAATTGTAAGATACAATAAACTGGCTGGCTGGTGCATTTTTCCATTCAGTCCCAGCCTCTTTGGTGCAGTCAATCTCTTTCATTGTCTTCCTCATTCCTCATGGCCCGGCTCTTTACATGAAAGTGTTAGGGGTTGCGTGTGGAATGAAGAAGAAATTGAGAAGGAAGAGATGGATAGCGATCTGAGAGGCCAGCCCCCAGCACGAGGATCCTGGGAAACATGTCCAGGTCCAACGTTAATGAAGTTGTGAAGCCTCTTCTATACTCCAGCCAGGAAATGTCACAACAATGTCATGAGGAAGGAGCAAAGTGTAATGACATGCAGCAGGGAGGATGTGGGGATGCGCGATAACAGGAGGATTTACCTGTGGGGGCAACAGTATTACTAACAGGTCCTATGTCTGTTGGGACATTTCAAAGAGGTCAGGAAGCTGGGTTATAAGTGAGAGATGTGCTGTTGCCCACACTCTAGTGTGCCAGAGGGGGCTAGAGACATAGAAAAGGTGTTCTTATCCGAAGCTTCATCTCTCTACCTGCTCCCACATTCCACAGAAAGTCCAGTTTGTAGACAATTCCCTGTCAGTTCTGCCCTGTAAGTGGTGGCTCAGCTCCCTCCTCTGGCTAGTGGGGATGTTCTCCAGGACTGGCTCCAGGCACGTAACCTTTGCAGTTACATACAATCCCTCAGTCAGGAGAGCTTTGTGGTTGGGTAGAATCCACTGTCACCATCTTGAAAGTCATAGTAGTTTTACCACAAAAGGTCCTGCATTTCCACCTTCAGTGAGCTTCAGGAAATTATGTACTTAGTCCTGGTTACTCTTAATCAAGTGGGTGTTTTGCTGAAACTGAGAAATGGCTTTGTTTTCAGCATCTAAATATACCTGTTTCTGGAGGTTTCAAGCCTGTACAGAATGCTTATATTTTGAGTAGATAAACTAGAGGAAAAAAAAATCCATAGGCATCAGTTAAACTGGAGGAGAAACTGGGTAAACTGGATAATCTGGAGGAAGACTCCTTCTACATAAGGCTGGGGCCTAGGAAAAGGCTCTGAAGCATAAAAGAAGACCAGAGCTCACAGGAGACAAAGGAAGGGCATACTTGAAAAAAGATTTACCGTAGGAAACAAAAGTCATTTAAAGCAGCATCTGCTTGTCCTGTCAATAAAATTCAATTAAGCCTGGATTCTATGAGACATGAGATTAAAGAGGAGATAAGACAATACATATCAAAAGGAAGCTTGCTTACAGGAAAGCAAAAATTAAAAAAAGAATCCAGATGAAACAGGAACAATGATTTTGAGAGAAAAGAATGAGGTGGCAGAATCGTGTCATGTCTGAGAAGCTGTGCAGCAGACCTGGATGGGATGTTATCAGCTCCATGGAGAGCTAGCTTGAGAGTATCTCCCAGTGCTGAGAAAAGCGATGGGATGGAATTGATTCCAGGAAGGAAGAGGGAGAGGTCAAAGTGAGGCAATGAATGAGAAACACACAGGTCACTGCTTTCCTCCAGGAGATTAAAGAACAAATGGGACAGAAGCAGTATTTACAGACAGCAGACAGCAGGAATTTCCTCCTTGCTCCCTGGGGAGAGGGCACATGGCAGGAGGAAGGCCCCATAGGTTTTTTTCCCCCCCTATTTATACAATTATTTATATAAATTATTTATATAGTTATTTATATTATTTATATAATTAAAATTGTTTATATAAATTATTTATATAATTATTTATATAATTAAAATTATTTAATATATTTATTATTTATTTTATATATAATTATTTATATTTACATAATTAAAATTATTTATGCAATTATTTATATAATTAAAAATAATTACACATATACAAATATAGAAATATATTCCATCATTGTCTACCCTACATACAACTGATAAAGGTCTGATAACAAAGATCCACAAATAACTTACACAAGAGCAAAGCAAAATGTCTGTCAAAAATGGGGAGAACTAAAAAGACACTTTTCCAAAGAGGAAATAAAGATGACCATGATCAACATCATTAATCATCAGGAAATGCAAGTCAAAACCATACTGAGATACCATCTTACAGCAGTAAGAATGTTCCATATCAAAAAAAGAGGAAAAAAAAAAAAAGAAACAAAATGGGCAACAAGAAATGCTGGCGTGAGAGTGGGAACGGCCAGGGAGGGAATATGGTGGGTGAACCCCAGGGATGACAAAGATGTAAAATTTATATATAAATAAATTATTTAATTTAAAAAGTATGATAGTTATATACAGCAGTGTGCTGGGAAGTATGTAATAACCAATTCTGCAAATAAAGTACACATATATTTGTACATATATAAGATCAGCATATATTTTATTGATGGAACGAATGAGCCGTGCACAATAAACAAAGATGTAATATCCTGAATGACAAATTCTAAATAAACAATTGATTCTCAAAGGAAAAAAAAAAAAAGCAAAAACAAATGCTGGCATGGGTGTGGAGAAAAAAGAAAACTCTTACACTGCTAGTGGGATTGCAAACTGGTCCAGCTACTATGGAAAGCTTTATGGAGGACCCTCAAACCCAACAGGTTTTATATGAAACAAACCTCTCACATCAAAACAATACCACAGCAGGGAGAGACATTCATGGCAAAGGTGACTGAGCTTATGAACTAATATTTTTTGAGGTGGTGTTTTGCTGACAGCCACATGAATGCCTCTCTGTTTCTTTGACCAGATACTAGTCACACATGAAGTTCTAAAGCATCCTCATCTCTCCCTAATTAGGATTTCTGTCTAGGGAAGAGAGGGAAAAATAGTAGCATCTATGACTAAAATGATGGGGCCTTTACACATCACATTCTTTTGTATTTCATTCGAGTTTCCCAACAGGTAGACATGACTAGAAATTACAGGTCGCCAGATAGAAATGTCTTGTGTTAATGGCAGAAGTGTCCTGTGTTAATGTCCTGTGTTAATGACAAGTCCACTGAAGGTGTAAGTCAATCTGTATTTGTGGCAGTCAATGAGAAAAGAAATATTCCTGAGAGTATGTGGGTGGTAGAAGGAGGAAGACTTCCACTACTGTGCTTTAGAGAACTAGTTGATATATAATGATATATAATGATAGAACATCTCTATCATTGCACCCGAAGGACAGAGGACCTAGATGTTAGGCCAGGAGACTGGACCCCTCACCTGGATATCAGAAATGCCATAAAAATGACATTTGAATCAAGCAAGAAAAGGACCAATAGATCTATCTTGAAAATGCTTTGTGACTATCCAAAACATTCTAGATTCTGTTCGGAGACTTATATAGTTAGTAAACAATGCAGTTGCGACTATCTGAAGGCAACTTTTACAACTAATGGTTTATTTCCCTAAATGCCATGATTATTAGAAAAGCCCATTAGAAAGATAAACAGAAAAGAATCCTTTCTGAATAGAGTCACACCAGTAGTGATGTCAGATTCATTCATTTCCTTAGTAAAAAAAATCATAGGATTTGGACTAAATTGGATAAAAGTGGCTACAGAGGATTTTCCTGGACTGAAGTCATAATGCATGACAAAATGATAATGCGTCTAACGAGTCGTGGCATGTTCCAGGGCGTAAGTTTAGACATGGTTAACACTTTGCAACTACTATCTTCCCGTCTGTGGCAGACATGACTAGTCTATTGTTACAGTATCCCTTGCTAAACTGACACAGCCTTGGATCAGCCTCTATCAGTCCATCAGAGCCAGTATTCAGGATGTCACTCCTAATCCAGTTCAGCTCTTTTCACAAGGACTAAGTGACCGAAAGGTCACCCAATCAGTCTGGGACTTGAATTTGGGTGTGAGTCTGTCATCGATTATTCTTTCTATTATACCATTTTAGAATTCAAAATTGGGATAAATGTGAGGACTTTATTAACCCAAAATTAATTTCTGTCTCTCTGTCTCTCTTTTTTTTTGGTGTGTGTGTGTGTATGAGAGGGAGACTAAATTTGTATAACTTCATTATTTTGATTGTTATCATTGACTTATTTTACTGTTCGTTTATTGTTAATCTCTTACTATGTCTCATCAGTTTAGCTATCATAGGTCTGTTATGGATAGGGATAAAACTATGTATATTGGGTTCAGTGCTCTCTGCAGTTTCTGATATCCCCTGGAGGATAAACAGATAGCTGACACTGCCTTTGGTCAATATTATGTTCTCTTATGATTTTAACATCTAGCTGTCCTATAATGAGTCTCAAATCTGTCTTAGTCGTGAACTCTCTCCTGAGTCACAGATTCTTATAACCTAGAGTTTGCAGCCTTAGTACACTCAGTTCTACACCCTAAACATTTAAAACTTATTCTGTCTCCAAGTGAAGCAGTCAGCTTCTCCAGTCCAAATATTAACTTCAGAGGGTGTGTGTGCAGTCTCTTTCTAGTACCACCACCCCCTTTTAAAATCTGAGCCAACCAGCTGAGAATCAAGTTTTTCTCTCTCCATACGTCCCTATTTTTAGTGTTCACATCCTCGTGATTTAATTTCTCAAAGGCTTCTCAAAGTCCTCCTGGTTGAGGTCTATGTCCCATGTTGTCTGATGTATCTGATGATGTGAGAAACTGTTAATTTGTCCTGCATCCAGGGTAGCTGCTTTTAAGCCTTTTCTCTGTATGGGGGTTTGTCTCTTTCAAATCAATTCTTGCCTTGTGACTTTGTAATTCAAAACTCTATACCAGCTGGCCTTTAACCTCAGAATAACATCCATGCTTTCTTTTTATTATTGTTATTTATTTATTTTATTTATTATTTTTATTTTTAAATTTTTATTTATTATTTATTTTATTATTATTATTTATTTTATTATTTTATTATTTTTATTATTGTCATTATATATATATATATTACATCATTGTGTACCACAGGGTTCTCCCATTTCCCCAACGCCTATTAACCTTCTCAATCTGTGCTTTCTTAATGTAACTTCTATGCCTTGATCTTAACTTTTCTTCACTGTTCTGCCCATTCTGTTGCTACTCTCAGTGCTGACTGTGGCTGTGGCAGAAACAGCCAAGTGATCACAGACCGAAAAGTGGACTGAAAAAGTGCTATACATAGACAATGGAATACTATTCAGCTATAGAAAAGGATGAATTCTTGCAGCAACAGGAATGAAACTGGAGAGGATACTGCTAAGTGGATACATCAACAGGAGAAAAAGAAATACAGGATGATCTCACTTATATGTGGAATATAGAAACATATCAAAACATCAGTCAAAATCAAACCAATAAACTCTTAACATCCCACAGCAAAGCTAGTCAGATGTTAACTAGTACACAAAAGGGGTGTGCTCGTATGTTATCACAGCATTATTTACAAGTACTAGGATATGGAAACAACCCAAATGCCCCCAAATTGATGAATAGTTGAAAAAGATGTGGTATATTTACACAATGGGGTATTGTTCTGCAATCAAAACTGACACATATGATGCATCTGTGATAACAAGGATGGGCCTAGAGGGAATGCTATTAGCAGAAATAAGTCAGAAAGAAGAAGACAGAAACCCTATGATTTGCCTATAGATGGCATACAGGAATAACAAACAAAAGACCAGGAAAAAGGTCAAAATAAGCTTACAATGGAGTTGGAGCAGGCAGTGAGGGAGGGGGAAGAGAGAGGGAGAAATCAGGGAAGGGAGGAACACAAGAAGATCAAGATGAAGGTTCACTGGTGTTAAGGTGGAGGGAGAAACCCGGAGAATGCAATGATGTTATATATATATATATATATATATATATATATATATATATATATATATATATATATATATATATATATATTATGCATAGATATGTAAATAACAAAATGAGTGATTTAAAAAAGGGTGTGTTTGTAGTGTTACAGGAGTGGAGGAAGGAAGGGAACCCATAGAACAGGTACAGAATTGTTGGGGGCAGTAGTGAAGTATATATTTGTGAAAGTATATATAAGTTTGAACCTATAACTCCCAAAGCTGATACAAAAATGTAAACCTACTTTACTCCATAATTAAGAAAACAAAAAGGAGTTTACTCTTCTAGCCATTTATTCATAAAACGCACTGAGGTCTTACTATATACCATGTTCTGTGTACTAGAAAGAGCTACGAATAAGAGAAATTCCTACTCTCATGGAACATAAAGTTCTGGATAAAAAAAGGTTATAAGCATGTGTGCAAATAAAGCATTATGGATTCGGTAGTAGGATCCTTTGAAAAGGCAACACTTAAATGGAGGTGTGAAAGCACGAGGAATGACTGCCACATATACCTGGGGGTGGAGGTGGAAAGTGTTCCAGCAATGGAAACAATAGCAAAGACCCTGGAGAGGGCATGTGCCTGGCAAACAGAAAGGTAGGGAGCACAGGACAGTGAGTGGGGAAGAGTCAGGGAAGGGCATGCTATGAACTGTGGACTCAGAGGTCAGGTTATGTTGGCATTTGCTTCCTATGGTCAGACTTTTGAATTTTCTAGGAAGAAAACCCTCAGAGGGTTTTGCACAAGGAGTGTGACATGAACTGGTTTTAGTTGCAAAGGGATCATTTTGGCTCTGGGTGGAGAACCAATTGTGCAGGAGTGAAGCAGATTCTGAACTGAATCTAAGTCAGAATGTATGAAGTCGCTGTCTTGACGTGGGTACAATGGAAACTGGTCTCTGGTTTCCCAGGAGAGTTTGCTTTGGGTGAGATAAACGTCCTTTTCTGGGATGTCTCGTGTCTAGCTCATGCCCACCGTATGCCCTTTCTGTGTGTGGTGTCTGCTAGGTGCCAGGCAGCCCTTGATGGGTGTTTACCTAGTCCTCAAACTTCCTAGGTCTCATTGTTATGCTTGCTGACTGACAAGCCGCACTGTATAATTTATGCCTGGCTGAGTCCCACAGCCATGCATTTTTCATCCCTTTAAAATTAAAACCAACTATATATACCCTATGTTAGTTCATGAGGCTTTCCTGCTCAGCGAACTGTCAGTTTGACAAGCCTCGGTGTATTTCTCAGGACCAGAAGCCTGGGTGGTATTAGGAAGACGCCCCTTGGGGGCTGATTAAAGTCTCTGCCTGGTGGCACCTGCCTGAAACAGAAGCGGAGCGCCCCTGCCACCGGGAGAAACGCTTCCAACACTAACATGAGGCACAGGGTTTCGTCCTTTGAAAGGAAATGTGAAATTGCCTCTGCTTGAAGGTGTTTGAGATGTAGCCTAGTTGTCAAGTTGCAGTTAACTTTAATTGTGGCAACAGTGTGAGGTGGGTAAAGTGTGAGGTGGGTAAAGTTGGTGTTTGGTGGCCTCAGATTCCTTCTACCATGACTACTACAGGCAGCTACATAAAGATGACACTGTCACCACTAGCATAATAAGCGGAGATGATCTTCCTTCCTTCCTTCCTTCCTTCCTTCCTTCCTTCCTTCCTTCCTTCCTTCCTTCCTTCCT
>PVHY01014932.1:0-37171 GCA_004024945.1 Uropsilus gracilis | reverse complement strand
TGTTTCTGCTAATATGATTTCACCCATGTTTTTAAATCTTTAATGTTCTCTTAGTTGAACCATTTTTGACACACACACTCTCCCATTTTCTGCCAGGAAGTAGGAGCACACATCATTATAATTACTAGGACTCTCAGGCCCTTTTTATACAACAATTTAGATGTGTATTTGCTCATTTTGGAAAAATAGAAAAGAATAAATCTATAATTCAGCTATCACAACCATACTTGTAATTTTGACATTTTCTTATTATTGAGAAAATTAAGATTATACTGCATGTGCACTTTTGTTTTAAAACAATGCTATATATTAAGCTGTATAATATATAACACGCTATATAGTAAGCCCATTTCAATATATTTTATATGCTTTAAATGAAAATTACTTTATATTTTTATGGTTATCTAATATCTCATTTTATGAACATATTATTTAATAAGTCCTCCATGCTTGGGCATCTATACTATTTCTGGGTTTGCCTTTATAAATAGAGTGGAAGTGAATATGTCTTTGAACCCAGTCTGTTTACATTGCTGATTATTTCCACAGAATGTGGTCCCAGTAGAATTAATGAGCCAACAGATATGAATTATGTGAAGACTATCCCCCAGGATGTCTGCCAAATGATTCTGTTTCATACTTCCCCTAGCTGTAAGGGCATAAGCTACTTTAAACTTATAGTTTACAAAGACATATATTTGTTTATATCTAAGTATATACTCATATATCTAAATATTAGTATATGTAGAAATGTTTCTTTTTATACAAAAATAAGTTTTAATGTATGCAGCTGGTCTGTGACCCAAAAAACTGTCTAGCGATTAGCAGGTGTTCTTAGACAACCAAGTGAATGCAAAGTAACTTCTGCCTGCATGGAAAAGACTGCTGGACTCTTAAGTACCTGATATCATGTAGAAGATGAAGTCTAAGGCACAGGCCCCACCCCCAACAATCTTATCTCATTGGGTTCATAAAAGGGTTGGTGGTGACCCAGGGCAACTATATAATCAACAAAATGTGGTGCATGGTTTGAATGGAGGCTCATACCAAAGGGAGTTTGGCTCCCAGTTATCAGCTCCTCATGACTGTGGTCTTGAAGCTATCTGCTAGCTGCAGGCGACTGCCTTGGGTATGGCTGCATTGCCTAAGGTATGATTACAATGAACTGAATAACCCCCTTCCCCAGCATCCACACCTGGACCTGGGCCACAGAGGCCAACTCTAAGGAGCAACTCTGGACTCCTCAATAAAAAAGCATTCAGTAAATGATAGGTTTCTTTTTTTGTTTTAACCCTGACTCTTTCCCTGTTTAGAAACATTTTCTATTAAAGTAACATTACAATATAACATTATATAAATTTCAGGAGTGTATCATCATAAAATAACCACTGTACAGACTACATCAAGTTCATCACTAAGGGTTCTTCCTGAAAGCCGCCTGGAGTTGCAGCTTGCTTCATCTATTCCACAAGTTTCTGGAAGCACACTCTCTGCTTGGCATACAGGATGCCTTTCAAGCACAGTCCCTCCCTTCTGGTAGCAAAGCAGCTGCAACAATGGGTTACCCTCGGTTTCAGCATTCTGGTTCTCCAGAAGCTGCCCAAACTTATCTCTAGGCACCATTACAAGCTCAAGACTCATACTCAGCTTTCAAAGGACTAGAACTGGGCCTTCCCTGCTGATATTTCTGCTGCTATACTAGCACACACTCCAGGATTGGCGGGAACCTCCAAGATATATGCCCTTACAGGGTCTCCTGTGCCTGATGACCCATATGTAAAGCACCCTGTATACTTTCTGCCTTATAGTCTCTCTTCTGTGTTGTAATTTAATAAATCCTTTCACATTTTGCCTTATTAAGTACTTTTCTGAAAGGTGGTTGACCACTACAGCGGTCTTGACAAATCTTATTAATGCAATGCTGACCCCAGGTGCCCCAACTCAAAGAGAACACAAGACATGATCATGAGCTATGCTGTGCCTATATTGTATACTCCAATCATTTAAAATGAATTTTTGAAAATGAGCTTTTATTGACACCCAACATTGTATATATACATTTTAGGTATACAAGGAATATCTGTATAGACTGTGAAATGATCACCATAGTAAGTCCAGCTGACCTCCCATACCTGAATAATTTTAAAATCCTGTTGTGTGATGCACAGTAAAATCTCTCTCTTCCTCCTCCATGAGATCCCAACCTCTTTGCAGCTGTGGGTCTGTGTTTGCTGGTCACAAAGTATCGTGCTCCCTGTGACCAAAGTCTCAGCACTGGCCTGACTCCTAATGTGTTCTCTTTCCCCCAGAGTCAGGATGGCCGTGCTCTCTAAGGAATATGGATTTGTGGTTCTAACCGGCGCTGCCAGCTTCATCATGGTAGCTCACCTAGCCATCAATGTTTCCAAGGCCCGCAAGAAGTACAAGGTGGAGGTGAGTGGGACTTGGCCATGCTTGTATAATACAGGCTAAGGAGTGGGGGGGTGGGAGGGCTGTGGGAAGATGGGGCAAGGACTGATCTCACTTCTAGAAGGAGAAGACTGTAATTCCAGGCTCCAGGTGGCAGTGCCAGAACTGTACCTTGCAGAAATCCTGTCCCCCTCTTAACCCCCCCCCAACAGTACAAAACAGAAACTCTAGGGCCCTGCTGTTCCTGTCATATTTATTCTGTATATTCTGCAAGAAGACCAGATGTGCTGGGATTCAAACAATCTGCTCTTGGCTGGAGTTATTTGCTAGGAAGAATGTTATTTTCTAAAGAGAGTTCCATGATAACTGTGTTTCCTGGTGTGCCATTTTAAAAATTATTCCTTATGGTGATTTTCCCAGCTCCCCACAGAGAAGAAATAGGTGGTACCGAGGTGAGCCTGTGCTGGAACATTAGACCATACTCTCTATTTCTGTCCCCCCATTAAGGGAAATTTTATAAAGATATGACATGTGATGCCTCCCAGGTGGGAGATACTGCTGCTTCCTGCAGCATCTTTTCAATGCCTCAGAAGCCCACCAGTGGTGGTACAGTGTCAGCATCACAGAGCCAGGCACAAACTGCCTCTCCTCTGTGCAGCAATGGCAGAGACATAATCTTCCTACTGAATACTAAGAGTGGCAGAAGTAATCTGCTACTGAAAACTGAGACTCTTGTTTCTGCCAGTAGTTAAGCAGAAAGTATCACCTCTCAAGGCATGATAGATGTGGGATAGATCACAACCGTAGATGCAGCTTAACTCTGAACAGTGTTTTGATCAGCTGATAAACATGCACTTTGTTTTTAACAGTATCCTACCATGTACAGCTCAGACCCTGAAAATGGGCACCTCTTCAACTGCATTCAGCGAGCCCACCAGAACACGTGAGTGTTGGCCCCACTGGGCACTACCTGTAGTCTATCTGTCTAGCACATCTGTCTAGGTAATATCTGTCTAGCACATCAACTTTTGGTGCTGTTTGTGAGTCACAAAAATAATGATGATGATGATGGGGCATTCATGAAAAGTAGCATTAAAAATATACGTATGTGAACAGATTAAACATTAAGTAAATTTATAAGTTATTAGAATGGCATGATTTTTGATAATTCTCCCCCAAAATATCTGAGCATGGCATTACCCTTCTCCAGTGTTGGCAGCATGCTCCATCTAAACTGATACGGAGGCATGAGAGGTCTTGAGTTCTGTACAGAACTCTGCTCCCATCTGCCAAGCCCTTACCCATTCGTTAGATTGAACACCCTTACTCAGCGTGTTCTGAATTTCCTCCAATCTCAGCAGAGCAAAAAAAGACTAGAGCTTAGTGACTGTGTCTTCTGCCCACTCAGCCAGTGTTTATTTTCACACTCAAGATTCTAACTTAGCAAGAAAGAATGTAAAGTTTTATGTAGACATACTTAAATAGGGCACTTATTTTAAAATGTCTCTGTCTATTCCAGGTTGGAAGTGTATCCTCCCTTCTTATTTTTTCTAGCTGTTGGAGGTGTTTATCACCCGGTAAGTTTTCCCCAGGGTTTTCCATCTGTGTTTGAATTTAATGCCCTGAGCTATCAAGAGGGAAGAAGGAAACGGACATTTAATAAACATCTTCAGTGTGTAGATATTATGTGTTTAAAAGAATATCATTCAATGACTTTTTACAGAATTGTTTTAAAGTAAGTTGTTTCCTCATTTTTTTTTTTTTTACAGATAAGGAGAAATGTCTTGAATATTATGTAAATTTCCCAATGTCAAATAATTGTAGAATAGAAGAATCAGAGTTCAAAGCCAAAGAATCTGTCTGATTCTAAGAGGCTCATGTCCATCAGTCTTCTTTTACCTGTCCATTCATGCAACATTTACTGGTCACTTGGGGTAATTAATATTTTACAGCAGTCAAGAGAGCAGACAGAGACAACAGGTCTTGCAGACAAACATTCACCTGAGTACGAGGTAGTCCATTAGCAGATGCGTGCCAGGGAGGACAGAGCAGGGGCACTGCAGTAGGAATCAGATTTGAATGCTGTTGGTGAGCAGAGGGGTCTTGCTAAGGTAATGATTAAATAAGACTTAAATAAGGTGAGGGAGCAGGTGCTGCAGATGTCCTCCACATCTTCCAGATAGAGGAGCAAGGGTGAGGCTGGAAATGAACAATAAGGCCAGAGGTGGTGGGCAGCCATGGGTTCTTATGGGCCAGGAGAACACTTGGAGCCCTCTGATCTGCACTATAACTCATCCGCATAAAACAGGTTTATCTGATCCTGATTAGTTGCCATTCAGAGCTTGCCTTGAAAGGAAAGTGTTTTTTTTCCAGGGGCCAAATTTCCTGAGTTGAGTTCTTACCCGAATCCTGGCCCTTCAACACTTCCAGTGCTAAACCTTTCATAACCCCCTGGTATGTGCCTGAATGTCATTGTGCTTTGTTAATAAGTGGCCACTCATCAGCCACTATCATCCAAGAACCTGAAGGCTTGTGTATTTTCAAAGAAACATCAAAGAAGATTCTTTCTCCTGACTCTAAAGTACTCCTCCATTCCTAGCATGTGATGAAGTTGGCTGGTCTGAATAGACTTGCTGGTCTCTGTAGCTGAGTGATCATCTGGTGTCCATACTGCCCTCCACTCCTGCCCCATTTCCTAGATCACATGCTTAGTTCTTAAAACAACCACTCGGAGGATAGGCAGCTAATATCATTCCCAAGTTGATGATAGTGCCCAACAGAGACCACCAAGCTAATGAACAGTGATTTGAGGGCCTGGGGTTTTTATTTTCATTGTTTCATATTCCTGCTGATATCTGCCATCACCCAATAGCAACCAGATAAAATTTCTAAGGTATTAGCCGTACTATCACCACTAAATCAGGAAGTCACAGACAAGGGTGCAGTGTAGCTTCTCACATATCCTCTCTTGCTTGTTCTTCCCTGACTCCCTTGGACCAAATGGGTCACCTCAGGATGCACCAAAGGATTTTCATCTTGCCAACGTGTTTACTTTCTTTTCTCAAGGTATAAGGGAATGCAGAGACTTTCTCCTCCAACACCACATATTTTCGGGTTCACAACATGATTTATTCTCCCCCACTGTTCAAATAAAGCCTCACAGGGTAGCTGAAGGTTGAAATCCACTTCTGGTCAGAAGCCCATCTGAGACAGTGGTCTCACATAGTGGCCTGACATAGTAGGTGTCTTCCTTTGACTCCAGGCTGCTTCTCCTTCCCTTGGGCCCCAGTGTACCAAGTCCCCAGAACAAGCAGGTAGGTTCCTCCCTACACCATTTAGGAGAAGGTGACCCCCAGCTCCCATCCACAAGCAGATCACAGAGGAGTCACAGAAGCAAATAGCTGAATTCTACCCTAACACTGTCAGAGTATATTTTACCATTTCTGTGAAATTATTAACTTTTTGCTAAAACATTGTGTAATCAACCCCAGATGTTAACGAAGTATTGCCTGTTTCTCTGATGCAAATACTAATGTAGCTCTTCTGTTTTAGCGTATAGTTTCTGGCTTGGGCTTAGCCTGGATTGTTGGACGAGTTCTTTATGCCTACGGCTATTACACAGGAGGTAAGCATAGATGGGCTACTCCCGGGGACACACATTTAAAATCTGCTGTTGTTTTCATGTTGGCAAGATGTTTAAAAAAGGGAAAGAAACGTAATCTTTAGTTGAAACTTCCCTTATCTATTGTCTTACTAACTTTAGTAACAAACTTACTGTTATTATTTTGTGTTACATGGTCTTCTAAGAAAACTGCTTATGCTGTTTAGTCTTTCAACAATTATATGATAAAGAAAACAGTAGCCTATTTTGTACATGCCGGAACCCATGTTTGGCAAAATTGGGGCACAAGGTCCCAGAGCCACTATCAACTGTAAGCCACATTCAAACTTAGTGTGACCTCAGCCCCTGTTCCTACCCACCACTTTAAATGCTGTGCTCACAAAGAAGGGGAGAAAATACTTCCCGGGTTGTACTTCTTTGGAGAAGTAGGGAATACGCCTGAATGTCCTAGAGCAAAGTTATTCTAATTTTTATATCAAATAATATCAAATATAATTTTTTCCTGACTTTTTAAAAATGCTATTGGTTTGCCCTTTTTTAAATCATATTTACAAACAATATAATCTCAGGCGTACAGCATCACACCTTGAAATGTGTGTATGCTTCACTTGCCTACCACGATTAATAGTAATACACTATCAAATTGACCACTTCTAACCTTTTCTCCCACAGTCCTATTCCCTAGCTGTAGCCACCATAAGCATTCATCCCACAATATTTCAAAAGTCCACCAACCCAATTATGATACAGTATTCTGTATGCAGTATCTGACATGCCCACAGCTTTAGGCTAAAGAGTTGGTTGACCTCTTAGGCTGCTCTCATGTCCAGTCCAGATGCCTCATCAGAATGACCATGGATGCTGTGAGAGCCTCCCTCTAGGACATCTCTCATGACTCCCTTTTTTTTTTTTTCCAGAACCCAGCAAGCGAACTCGGGGAATCCTGGGCTCCATTGCCCTCATTGGCCTGATGGGCACTACAGTGTGCTCTGCCTTCCAGCATCTGGGTTGGGTGAAGACTGGCCTGGGAGGTGGATCTAAATGCTGCCATTAAAGAAATACTGGGTGTTTGAAAACTCTCATTCATTTTGAGGGACTAACTTTTACTTCCAGTTACTTTTTTTTTCCTAAATGTAATAAAAACTTATCTGGCATCAGCCTCATACCTAATCCTGACTCTGTTACTTATTTATTTCTCCCTAAAACAACATGAGAATAGACACAGGGGTGGGTCGGGCACAGTGGCTCGTGCCTGTAAGCTTCAGCCTATGAAGCGGCCAGGGCTAGGGATGGCAGTTCGAGTCCCACATGAGGCCCGTAGCAAGACCTCGTTCCAAAAAAATAGCTGGGTGTGGTGGCATGCGCCTGTAATCCCAGGCTGGGGATTGCTTGAGTCTGTGGTACCTCAGGCAATGAGAGCCTGCAGTTCCACAGGCAAAAATAGCAAGACCTAGTCTCAAAAAAAAAGAATAGACACAGGGGTGAGCTTGATAAGTGGATTGGAAATAACTAATTAAATATATGTTCATAATTATGTGTAAGGTAACCAATCTTCATCACCAATTGTGAGGGCAAGCATCAGACTCACCAATCTGCGTAGGTTCTTTATTGGTTCTAGCAATTACACAGACACATCAGGTAGAGCCGGCCAGGACCCACTTGCTGCAGGGCCTGGGAGGCAGGTGAGTACCCCAGCCCCCCAGGAATCTTCATGCTCTTTCTCTGAACTCGCCTTCTGGCATTCTCTCACGCGCTCTCATACTTGTGCTCCTTTATCCCTCTCTCCAGGTGTGCACGCTTAATATGCACACACCCACTGTCATGGGGAAGATGTAATAACCCAGATGCTGGAGGGAAAAGCCTGACTAACTCACTTACCCTACATCATGCCACACTGGTGAAAATTTATAGCTCAAAGGTGGAACGTCTTTACTCATTATCACTTGCTCCATATACTAGGATAAAAAAAGGATTTTTAAAATCTCTTCAAGATTGCTTTTATTGCTTAAAAACTGAAATGATACTTAATATAAGAAGATTCAGCTCAGAAATGTCTAACTTCAGACTTTGGATATTTCAGATTTGAATACAAAGAACTGATGACTCAGGTAAAAAATACAGATTAAAAAAAATATATAAATGGGTACTATTAGGAACCAAAAAATGGAAGGCAGAAAGGTTTTTGCTGACAAAGGCAATAATTCCCATGATAGAATGAGATAGCTGCTCCAAAAAACAAATGTGACCGTAAACAGAGGCCTGGCTGCTCAAGCCAGTGTGCCAGCTACTAACCATATGTGGCTATTCACATTTCAATAACATTTGAATCCAACAACATATCAGTTCTTTAGATGCTCTAGCCATACTCCAAGTGCTGAAGAGCTTGTGAGGATTAGAGAGGATTTGAATGTAGGCCTGACTTCTCAAATCCATGCCTTTTCCATCACTGCTTATCACCAATAGCAGGTGAGCTATTTTAAGGGTAGAATGCAACCAGGCGTGGTGGTGTGCACCTGTAATCCCAGCTACCTGGGAGACTGAGGCTAGGGATCGCTTGAGTCCGCAGGTTTTAGGCAACATAGTGAGATCTAGTCTCAAAAAAAAAGGGGGTGGGGGGTAGAATGCTCTGGCCTGCTACAGAGGAGGCTCAACAGCCAGGTGAGTTCCTGGAGCCCTCGGGCATTTGATGAGGAGGTGAGGTTAGTTATCCCTACTAGTTAATTAATCCTCCCTATTCCTAAGAAATCACCTATTAAAGCAAAATAAGGCAAATGAGAACTATTTTCCTAATGTTTTGACTTGTATTCTGTTAAGATATCCCTTTATGAAATAAGGGTGATGATGAATGGTGGGTTTTAGGGAGCCCAATAACTTAACAATACAATTAAGAATTAGTAGGAAACTAGGGCTGTTTAGTTTTGACTTTTTGGGTTTTGTTACATAGGAAATGCACCTAGAAAGACCTCCCTGGTGGAGGTTTCAGGTATTAGCAGGGTAGAGGAAACCTGGGTTCTAAGCTGGGTCTTCACCTTCATTTAAAATCAACAGAGAAGGCTTTCAATGTGATCCATCTTTTCAACTGCTTTTAAAAGAGTGGGGAACAATCAAAACAGGGCTGGCTGTATGGGGGTTATAGTCAACCAATTTCAGTTCTAGTGGAGGACAGGTCACTGTGAGTCCACCCCACGCACAGTTGTAAGACCACTCAACTCGGGGACCAGCAATGGGGCTTAACAAACGGGGAAACAAAAAGTCTTAAGGCCACAAGTGACCGGCTATCTCACCCCAGATAGTGTCCGCAAGTCCAGTGTACAAAAGTCCTAAACAAAAAGCAGCTCATGCAGAATAGCATTGTCCTGTCAGGGTGTGGAGCACTTGGCATACTGGCAAAGCAGCGGGCCAGGATTCAACTTACCACAGCTGGATTTGCTCACAGGTAGGGCTGCTGAGATGATGCCACAGCAGCCTAAAGCAACATTCTGGCCGGGCACGGTGGCTCGTGCTTGTAAGCTTCAGCCTATGAAGCGGCCAGGGCTAGGGATCGCGGTTCGAGTCCTGCCTGGGGCCCGTAGCGAGACCTAGTTCCAAAAAAATAGCTGGGTGTGGTGGCACGTGCCTGTCATCCCAGCTACCTGGGAAACTGAGGCTGAGGATTGCTTGAGTTTGTGGTACCCCGGGCAACGAGAGCCTGCGGTTCCACAGGCAAAAATAGCAAGACCTAGTCTCAAAAAAAAAAAAAAAAAAAAAAACCACACACACAAAAAGCAACATTCTGAAGGTCAGGATGGATGCACCAGATGCTGGTCAGACAGCAACAGGCAGCAGCACCAAGAGGCAATGTTACCGGATGACCAGCTGCTCTCAGAGCTGACCTAGCGTAGGGTGAGTGAGTCAGGCTTTTTAGCCTGTATAACTAGCACCTGTGGTACTGTGTCTTCCTCACGATTGTGCAGTCCAGTGGGTGTGCATATGTGTAAGTGTGCACACCTGGACTGAAGAGAGGAGAGAGCACATGAGCATGAAAGTTGCACAAGATGAGGGTGCACTAGAGAATACTAGAGAACACTAGAGAGAGAGGGTGCACTAGAGAACACTAGAGAGAGAGCCCAAAGAAAAGTGAAGATTCCTGGGGGCTTAGGGGGCTTGCCCCTTGCCCCTGG
Source organism: Uropsilus gracilis (assembly GCA_004024945.1). Lineage (NCBI taxonomy): Eukaryota > Metazoa > Chordata > Mammalia > Eulipotyphla > Talpidae > Uropsilus > Uropsilus gracilis. The sequence goes on along the minus strand of PVHY01014932.1, from coordinate 26,980 downwards.
CCCTGCTCTGTCTGGTGTGTCTGTGTGACTGCTAGAACCAATAGAGAACCTACCCAGACTGGTAAGCCTGATGCTGGCTCTTACAAGTGGGCAGTAGTGCCAGTCACTAGCCTTACAGCTTTGTGAGTTTTTGGCCCACACCAGCAGCAAACAGCCTTTTTTGTTCAGCCTGGCACTCCGTTCAGGCAATATAAGGGTTATGGGCAGGCAGTGGCCAGCCAAGCCTCTGCAAAGCCCTTTGTTTTCTGTGCAAAGCTTTTCAACTTCGCTTCTTCCTTGGAGGTCAGCTACTGGATGCATCTGCGATCATCCGGTCCAAGCAAGTGAGTCTGAGAGCCTAGACAGTGAGAACACGCCCCCACCAGGTTTCACCTTCCTGCTTTATCTCCTTTCTCCAGATCCCCCACATACCAGTCTAATTGGGCCACTTGCTGGTCAGCTATAGCTTGCAGCTCATTGGTCCATTCCATTATCCTGGCACCAAATCCACAGGCCTCTCTACTGCCTGTAGCTGGAAGAGGCACAGTGCTGAAGATGGCCCCGTGGGGCCCCAGTGGTAGGGGAACCACTGTCACACACCGTCAATTCTGGTCTTTGCCTACAGCCTGAACCCCAACAAGGCCGTTGGTGGTGGGCAGTAAAATATCACCATCCACTGCTGCTTGCACTGCCCATAAGCAGTGCTCTGGGGCCAAGCACCAGAGCCCTTGTTGGGGGGAAGGGGGCCCTGGTTTCCCAATGAAGTTTCATAGAGAACCCCAATATATAAAAGGTTGCTGTGATTGGAGTTAGGAACTCAACCCCTTCCCCCAACAGCACTTCCAGGGGCCCTAGGGCTTGGCTGAATTCAATTTATAGATTACTACTTTCAAGAAGCTATCCACTTGAATGGCAAGCTAGTTTCTGTTCAATTCCTCATCTTGGGGGTAAATTGGTGTAAGTACTGCTGGCAGTCTGGCAAACTCACTGCTAATCTGGCAATATAAATTCCAAAGAATCTACTTCGATAGAAATATACCCTTAGATTTGCCCAAACTTTTTTAGTTCCTTCACTGATCTCAAGTTAACATTTTCAAGTTCCCTTATTTTTTTAAAAATTCCTCTTTTAAGTCCTTGTGTTTTCATAATGACCATTCTGAATTCTTTTTGTGCCATGTTAAGATATTCTTGTGTCCATGTTGCTGTTCCCAATAGAATGATTTTCTTTCTGTGGTGTATTGTTCTCAGCATTTATTTGCTCATTCATGATTTTCTGCCTTTGCAGTTTGTCTTGGGGTTTTTTCTGTTACTCCCCTCTACCATTGATGCTGGCAGACATGATTTCATGGAGGTTTTGTCAGGTCATGGTGTATTGGCCTGGGCTGCTGTGGCTGGTGTACAGGGGTAGTGGTACAGGTCCCCGCCACTCCCCTTTAACTCCTGTCAACTGGACCCCGGCTGATGGCAGGCAGGACTTCTGATTGCTCCCACCAGGTTGTTTTGGACAGTGGTTGCAGAGTAGAGATTTCGGCAGTTTCCACATGGGCTTGTGACTGCCCAGTGGCTGATGCCACTGGCTGATACCACTGGGCAGGGCTTCCAGATTCTCCTACAGTGCCTCTGGGAATACTATGGCAGGTGGGGCTTAGGTACAGGGGTTTCCCAAAGCACCTGCCTGGGTACTCTTCCACTGTGGCAAATATTGATGATTTGCCCCAGGAGCTCCTGTCTAACCCCCACTTTGTAGCCTGAGGTAGTCTGGGGTCCTGTATGGGGTGCTGCCCTAATAGGCACAGATAGGGACCAATCTGCTGTAGGCGCCTGCTGGCTGTGTGGGCCTGTGTTTTGAATTTGTTCAATCCCTCTAGGCTGTGACCCTCTGGGTGGAGCCATTAGGCTAAATGGCTGCTCTTCTTCAGGGTCTGCTATCTCTTTCAAAGTTGTGGCTCTCAGAGGGGTGAAAAGAGAGAAAAGTGAAAAAATAAAGGGGGGAGAAAAGAAAAGGAAAAAGAGGAGTGAGAATTGTTTGTTTCTTCCTGGTCACTTTCTGTGGTCACCGCTGCAACCCATCAGTGGGAAGGCTGGGTAGCATGCAATTCCCAGCTAAACTCTCCTGGACAGTGGGAGAGGTTGTCCAGTCTTGGGACCAGCTGCAGCAAGGACACGGGGCTCCTCACCTGTGGGTTGTGAGGGCAGTGGCAGCTACATTGGCAGGTGGTTTCAATCACCTTTGGCAACCAAGGTATCCCTGGTTGGAGGCAGCATCTATGGTGGTGAAGGCAGCAGCTTCAGCTGGCTGCAGGGGTCTTCTCTGGCCCATGTGAGTGGCCCTAATGGCAGCCAGCTCCATCAATCACCCTTCTCCCAGTTTAGCAGGGATGCTCTGGTGTCTGATTAGAAGAGTAAGTTTTCCTGGGAGTTTATATCAATGTGTTTATTTTTTTAAAGATATTTTGGAGAGAAAGTGCAGTCTCTGTTCCGCCATGTGTGAGCATGCTTTGAAAAACACCCTTAGTTTTGCTCCAGATGGAGATTAGAACCACAGCAACCCAGAGCTGCTCTTCCACACTGCTTCTCCTGAAGCATTGCCCCCTGCTGATAACTGTGTTTATCGCCTCCCAAAGCCTCAGCTTGCCCTGAAATAAACTGAGGATAATAGTAACACTTGTCTAAAGTTTATGGGATGTGTGAGAGTGGGGGGGAGGGGGAATCAACCAATGGCACATACGCAGTGCCCAGGTTAGAGGCTCCTGCAGCCAAGGCCAGTTGTTGTCCAGAACCAGATGTTAGGACAGCACCACCTGCTGGTGAAACCTCATCAGTCACGAGGTCCAAAGGTCCCTGCTTCCCTTTCCATTACTGATACCACTTACCTCCAAAGAGGCCCTCCTAAATCCACCAAATACTGCACATCTTTAAGTTCCTTCCCTCTTAAGCTTCACTATTCAGTAGAACTTATGGAAATACTCTCCATCTCCCATGTCAGTAGAGTAAGCACCACTCATGTCGCTCTAAATACCTGAAAGGTGGTGAGAGCAACTACCGTCTTTTTGTTTTGCTTTTTAATTACAGTGATTATTATACATGGCTAGCGGTTACTATGCTTGGGTAGCACAGAGGGAAAGTGGTTTGCAGCCCTGGCTGCCACTAAATTCACTGGACAGGAACTTTTGAGAATCCAGGTGTCAAGGCTACGTATCCTGTTCAATTAAATTAGAATCTCAGGATTTTTAAAACCCTGGGTAATTCTAAATGCACAGCCACAGCTGAAACGCTTTAAAAGCAGTACCTAAGAATCATCTGAGGACCTTAATATGCAGCTTGGGAGGCAGAGTCTGAGCTGAGGCGAAGCCTGCCTTCCTAGCAGACTCACACTGAGCAACCAGGCTCTAGGTCAGTCCTGCTAACCTGCTCACTCAAACGTGGAGAATTCCCCCAGGAGACTGGGGACAGGACATTCTTGGCTTTTAGTTTTCCTTCTAGTTGGAGGACACATGATCAGCATGTACTTTCAATTAACAGTAAATGCTTTGACATACACAAAATAAGCGAAATGGGATACAGGGTACATGTGGCTCCTTTAGCATTAAGGAGGCACATCTTCAGCTGATGGCTTTGAGAAGCCTGTAAGACAAAGATCTGGGGGAAATGTACTCTCACCTAAGAACCGGCCCTACAGGTAGTGAATAAGCAGGGAGTAGAAGCTGAAATCAGAGGACAGTGGTGGTCATAGTGAATTTAGACTTAGTTCTAGTCCCAATTTCAAGCCAGAGAAGCATCCTCACCAGAGCATGAGGGGAGCTGATTTATTTCAAAAAGATTGCTCACTGCTAATCTGTTGGTTTTTCATGGCCTCACCGAACTGCTAAGGCTCAGTTCCTTAGCAATTATCCCCTTTGTACACATTCTCCTCTCTACCCCTGAGGAAAAAAAATTCTTTTGATGTTAAAAAAAAAAAAAGCAAGGAATTATTTTTAATCAGAGAAAAGCCAAACTTGGAACTGGACATTTCAGGGAAACTGGGTGGAGAGTCTGCCCTTGTCAGAAACAGACCAGGACCCACTGCTCCCAGTTCTCTGGAAATTCCTGAAATGACTTGAATGGGTGATATCAATAAACTAGCCCAATCTTCATTCTGCCAGATTCTTACACTAGAAAACGATAGATTCTGGAGTGCAAGGAATGAAGGTTCAAGGGAGTAAAGGAGCCTATTCATTGTATGTAAATTGCTTCTTCGCCTAGAAGCCAGGGCTAATGTCATCTTGAGCACTCAAACATCAGTCCTTCCCTGCTGTTTTCTCTTTGGAGGAACCACAAGAAACTTGCTTTCTCCTGGTATCTAAGTCACACCAGAATCCTCTAAGACAATTCTGAGGGCTTGCTCAGTATCATATTTGCACTCATATTTGTGAAGAGGATTCAAGTGCTCTCACCTTCTGTATGGACAGGATTTGCCTATCATGTATTATGCACAAGCCATAACAAAAATCACACCTTACCTATGACCACAAAATTAGCGATTTCGTGATGGTTAATTTTAAGTGTGAGCAGGACATACCCAGATAGTGAAACATTTCCAGGTGCCTTTCTGAGATTTTTTTCCAGAAGTCATTAGCACTTGAACTGAGTAAAGTAGATGGTCCATACCAGTGCAGGCAGCCCATTCAGGGCCCATACAGAGCAAAAAAGCATAGGAAGAGTGAACTCCCTCTCCGCTTGTACTGAGACATCCCATCTTCCCCTACTTTGGCATATCAGGGCTCCTGGTTCTCAGACCTCAGAATTAGACTTACACCCCCTGGCTCTCAGGCCCTCACATTCAGACCCACTTACATTATTTGCTTTCCTGGAAATCCAGACAGCTGACTGTGGGGCCTCTACGACTCCACAATCACATGCAACAATTCTTTCAATTGATCTTCTATTTATATTGTTGGCCCTGTTCTGTAGTGAACCTGACTAGCAGAGCCACTGGACACGAGCTACTCCTCTGGAAGGAAGGGAACAACAGAGTAAGGCCATGGTGAGGCCTGGAAGCCCAAAAGCCACAGAAACCCAACAGCTCTTCAAGGTCAGGCACTGCTCTAGAGGGTGGGGAGTTGCCATCTTATCTGAGCCATGAAAGTTTTATGACAGCAATTGCCACCTGTCCTTGAGTGCTCATTGAAACAAGATCAAACCGTCTGTCCTGTACCCGTAGCTTTAGTCCCATGCTTGGTTTGACTATCATCTGCAGATGTGTTTAATTTTAAAACATGAAACGAAAGGGTAAGCAGTGTGATTTAATTTCAGTATGCTACAGTAGCGGACCAGCACTGTGTGCACTGACAGGTAACTTCTGCCCCAGGGAGCAAACTCTGCTTCAAAAATGGATGACAGCTTTCTCCAAGGCAGCACTAGGTGGAAATGAGGGGCTAACTCTGCAAGTTCACATTCACACAGCACATGACCCCATCTGTTATCTACTCCCCTCCCTGTCTTGAATGTCCACATTCTCAAGGGAGAGTGACAACTGGCCAGGACTTAAAAATATCAGGGAGCAGAAGTCATCGCTACTGATTCCTCCAGAAACCTGCAAAGGAACAGCTTTCTAAAGCCGGCTAGAAAATGAATAGTACCATTGGTCAGATCTGTGCCTATGCAATCCTGTCCCAACCTATTCTCCAGAATCACCTTGCTGGCTCTTAAAGATTAGATCACAATGTCCTTGATTGACATCAAAAAGGCACTTGTTGATATTTTCAATTAGGAAGACTATTGGTAGTTGAAGAATAACACTGGTCATTCCTTTATCCCAACTGGCCAGGCATCTGGATTTAAAGCAGTATTGTAGCTCAACAGCCTCTGCTGATTCTCATTGTCTACAGCCTGGCCAGTGTCTGGTGGTCTTCAAAAAACAGATTCCACATCACCCATCTCCACGCACACGGTCTTGAGTTGGGAATAATACTCAATGGTCACACGGCCATTCTCTCTGCCAAATCCTGAAAGGAAGAGAAGGGGTGATTAAGAGCCATCGCTGCAGGGGTGTGGCAGGACCCAGCAACTGTCAAAGACTGTTCTTGGGACTGGGAGATTAGACAGAACTTTAAGTTCTGGGATAAAGTCCTCATGTACATGAGCTTGCTAGTTTGAACAAACTTCCTAAGTCACTGAGTTTTTGGTGCTCCAATATGTAGATGACACTGGCAAGAAAAGCCTTTCTGTATATGTAAATACAGAGAAACCAAACAAAAGGTAAAGAAAAAGTTAAAGCTAGCAAGCTGACCACAGATATGAGTCACATGGTAAAGGAGTGGAAAGGAGAGGGGCCAAAATTTGAGGGGTAAACACAAGAGAATACGATGGTTCACAGGTGATATGATGGAGAGAGAACTATGGGAACAAGGATGTAAACTAAAATAAAAAGGATGGAAGGAACAGTAAAACAACTATCTACTTTGTGTGTGTGTGTGTGTATGTAAAATAAAAAGCCTGACTGTCCTTCTCTAAAAGTTGTTGCACAAATCAAGTGAGATAAGTAAAAAACAAAAAACGTGTAAACTAGGAAGGAGGGGTCCTTAATCCTAACTCACATTTCAGTTCCAAGCAAAAGAGCTGCAAAATATCAGAGCTGAGGCAAGCAGAGGATGGAGTTTAAACTCCCCATTCCAAGGGGAGGGACCTGAGGAGATGAGCTGCCCCAGTCACTTGGCTATCTAGGCTGCCCCTTGTTGTCCACAGAGATTATGCATTCCTCACCATGTGTTGGGCTCCTCAACAATGCAGACATGCTCCCTGCTTTCAAAGACCTTTCCTTTTCACATCACAGAGAAAGTAGAAACAAGCAAATACAATGACTATAAATGACAAAGAAGTAGCAACAGTGGAGAATACTGCTTTGGGTGGGAGTCAGGGACAGCTTTTCTGAGGTGACAGATTAAGATTTAAAGGACAGAGATGCTGGCCACTCAAAGCAGACACAAAGAACATTCCAGACAGAAGGGGAAAAGATTGTGAGATAATCTCAAAATATTGTATAAAAAGGAATCACACACACAAACACAAAAGAAGACCAAGGAGCAGGGCAGATAGAACAGAAGTGGGAGAACACACATGGGAGGGCAGAGAGTGAGCGGAAGATGGGCTGAGATGGCCTGGACCCCATAGGAGTGAAGGTGAACTTTCAGGATCTCCACCCCTGAGCAGCAGAGCAGCTGGAACCCATTGTAACTGAGCACATTTACATATGAACAGACAAAACATGCCTAAGTTCCATGGGGTCACACTTAGCATACTAAGTGTGGCAAACTGTGCTTTCTATTCTGATTGATTTCAATAAAAAGAAACCACTGTTGTAACCCACCAGATTGCTATTGCTAATGGGACAGAGAAACATGGGAGCTCCCTCAGGGTCACAGCATGAAGAACAGACCTTACCTGCCTGAACAAAAGCTTCTTGTGAGCTTAAACAGTAGTCTGAGGGAATCTGATTTTGCTTTAAGAGCATTCTGGTGTTGTGCAGAAAAGAGCAAGGGGAGGTGGCAAGGCCCAGTGGAAATGAGATCAAGTGGGAAGCTTTCCATGAGCTCAGAATATGAGAAGTGGACAAGCCTACAGGTTCAGCCTCTGAGATGGTGTCTCCACAAATTCTAAACAGTGCTCAGACAGAAGTATGTAGGACAGCAGTGAGCTTGTCTTACAGACAATAAACTCCAAAGGCAAGGTGAGCTATTCCTGCTGCCTAGAGTCTCTGAACACACATAGACGTACAAACCTGCACTGTCATGGTCACACATCAGAGTGATTACTGGATAAAGGAAGGGACAGGGCAGTGGCTTAGAGAAACAACCATAAAGGTCAGCCAGTGGCCTGATGATGACTGTGATTGACGATTAAATGTGAGGCTGAGAGATCTTTGGTAATATGGCATAACAGAAACAACAAATTAACATACACCTTCTGAGATCCCACTTTAGGGACACAGTACGGGAGTTCCTGGTAGGGGAGTGCCAGGAGCAGCTTAGGGCAATCAGAGACTGTGAAGAAAAAGAAATCCCCCACAAGATAACCCTTTCCCTTTTTGAGCTGTACAGCAGCAGTTCACACCCAGAGGTGCGCTCTGTGTGTGTGTGTGTATGTGTGTGTGTGCGTGCGTGTGTATGTGGCGTGTGTGTGTACCTTCTGGAGAGTTTTAAAAGCCAGTGCAAGATGCTTAGAGATGGATGCAGGCTCTCTGAAGAGCACCAGGAATTTCTGTATTTCCCCAGGTGGTTCAGGTGCACAGACAGACAAGATTAGGAACCTGGGGTGGAAGGACCGGATTATGGGCATATCTCTGGAGAGCCAGGTGCTCTCACACATGCCAGCTCCTCACCTGACTTCTTATATCCACCAAAGGGCAACTCCACAGGGCTGACATTGTAGTTGTTGATGTAGCACACCCCAGCCTGCAGCTCAGCTGCCATTCTATGAGCGCGCTGGATGTCCCTGTGAAGGAAAAATCTGTCAATGATTCACCTTTCAGACTGCCAGTTCTAAAGATCTCAAAATATACACAGCCAAAGTCTTGTTTCCTCAAAACCTTGTTTAAAAATCTGTGTCATCAGATAAAATAATTGAGGATTTTAGTTTTATAGTCTCATCCAAAAGCATCTGTAAAGTAGGTTCCAGCATCAAAGATGCCAAAACATTTCAGTGGGGAAAAAAGTGTCTTTCAACATGTAGTGGTGCAACAAGCAGACATTTGCATGTAACCGGATGAAGGGAGACCCTTTCCTTACCACATAAACTAAATTATTTCAAATGGGTTTCACAGACTTAAAACCACAGAACTCTTCAAAGGAAACAGGAATGAATCTTTGTGACCTTGGATTAGCCACAGTCTTCTGTGACACCAAAAGTAGTAGATAGAAGAAAAAGTGTAATAATTACACTTTAGCAAAGTTTAAAACTGTTACACTGCGAATGAGACTATCAAGAAAAAAGACAACTCACAAGCACACTGGGTCTCACCTCATTGGGAAGCTAGAGGGATAAGGAGGAACTGCAGCCTAAGATACTACTGGTGAAATGAGAAATGGTGCTGCCCCATTGGAAAAACAGAGCACAGTTCCTTATAAAGTTAAAGAGTGTTACCAATATTCAGCATTTTATCCCTCATTATAGATCCAACAGATATGAAGCATATCCACACAAAGACTCTCGTCAAAGCATCAGTCAAAATAACTCAAATGTAGAAACAAACCAAGAATCTGTGATTAGATACATGAAATGTGGTTTAGCCATTTAGTGGAATATTATTCTGTAATAGAATGGAATAAATACAGCTACAGGTCACAACATAAATGAAAATTAAGTGAAAGAAGTTAGTACCAAAAGGTCATATATGATTCCATACATATAAAATAGAAATAATAAGATCAAGAAAATCTACAGAGACAAAGAGTTAATTAGTGGGTTAGGAGAAGAGAGAACAAGAAGTGACTGTTGGTGTTCTGAGGATGATGAGCAATGTTCTAAAATGAGATTGTGGTAATGGCCACAACTCTCTGTAAATCCACTGAAAGTCACTGAACTGTGCACTTGATATGAGTGAGTTTTTTGGTGCATGAGTCAATCCCACAAAGCTGATTTTAAAAAGTGTAACAACAGATTGCACATGCCCTCCTGTGACAGGGTTCTGTGCTACAGTGGCAAAGCAAAGCAAAAGCAGGGCTCACACCCATTCAATCCACAAGCCAAATTAGTAGTAGCTTCTTCACCGAGAATGTCCAGGTTAGTGAAATTATCTGGATGATACTGTAATGAATACATGCTGTCATACATGTGCCCAAGTCCACAGAAATGTATTAACCAAGAGTGACTTGGGTATTTAGAATGTGTTAAAACCAGGTCCATCAACTGTTAACAAATACACCATGTGATAATGGGAGAGGCTATATGTGTGAGATCAGGAAAATACAGAAAATCTCTTCTACTCAATTTTGCAGTGAACTTAAATTGCTCTAAAATTTTGAATTCTGCCTTGTTTTTTGTTTTTTTAAGCAGTTCCTCGATCTTCTTCAGAGTGCAAGGAGAAGCTGCTATATCAGGTCTTCCTTCCCAGATCCCCAAGCACAAAGTTACAGAAATTTAACCTTGTACATCAGTGAAAAGAACAGCTTAATCCCAAGCATGAAGCAGTCTAGAAAACAACCTCCTACTGTCAAATACTAATCAAAGTTTCTATATTATCAAGCAATCTGCAATCATTTTCAAAGAAATTTTGCTCCCAAATCACTTTTTGCTTTTATTATAAGGGAATGAGTGAAGGGGTTTCAAAAGATACAAATTCAAACTACTAGTTCTAAGACAAGTAAATTCTGGGGATGTAACATACAGAATGATGATTGCAGTTAACAATATTGTATGATATATTTGATAGATGCTAAGAAAGTGGCTTTTAGAACATAAAAAAAATTGCTACCTTGTGAGGTGATGGATGTTAACTAGACAGTGAGTTAATCATTTCATGATTAAAAACATATTTAAAATTTTTGTATTGTACACCTTAAACTAATACAATGTTATATGTCCACTATATCTCAAAATAACTGGGGAAAAATAAAGCAGAGAAAGATGAAAATACATGAGGGCAAATTCCAAAAAGGGAACCAGACAATTAAATATGTGTCAAGCAGACATGACAGCCCCTTTCCTCAAAAAAATGTTGGGGTATCCTCCACACATACCTGGTAAAGACACCAGCGGCTAATCCAAAAGTGGTATCATTGGCCCGTTCCAGAACCTCAGCTTCCGTTTCAAATGATAAAATAGACATAACTGGTCCAAAAATTTCTTCTTTTACACAGGCCATGTCATCTTTGCAATTAGCTGCAAACATTGTAACACCAAACATCAAGGATTGTCATTCCAAGCACTTGAAAATGTCTTCTGAGTCATAGTAAACTTAAAATACACAGGTTCAAAAAAATCCAGTGCTCTGCCAGGATAAGTATCAACTGGGACATCCTTTCTGGATGGCAATTTAACTAATATATTAGTAAGCCCTGTACAATTCTAAGTTCACTTTTTTTTTTTTTTTTTTTTTTTTGAGACTAGGTCTTGCTATTTTTGCCTGTGGAACCGCAGGCTCTTGTTGCCCGGGGTACCACAGACTCAAGCAATCCCCAGCCTCAGCTTCCCAGGTAGCTGGGATAACAGCCGCGCACCACCACGCCCAGCTATTTTTTTTTGGAACTAGGTCTTGCTACAGCCCCAGGCAGGACTCGAACCGCGATCCCTAGCCCCGGCCGCTTCACAGGCTGAAGCTTACAAGCACGAGCCACCGTGCCTGGCTTAAGTTCACTTTTTTTTAATGCATTATAAGGAAACAGCTTAGGAAGTGAAGTATGCAGGTATAGGGCATCCATTGCAACATGACTTCTAATAGTCAACAGTGGAAATAACAAACCACACATCCAAAACAGAGGGAATGACATTAACTATACACAGCCCAACAATGAACTTGAATGATGCTTCTAAAAGTGATGTCTTTAGGGAGAAGGGGTAAAATTGGGGGAGGGATGGGCACAAGAGATTAAGATGATGGTTCAGAGATGACAGGATGGTAGGAGAACCTCAGGGTATACAATGATGTTAAAAATATACACATGTGCAATCAAATAAAAAATAAAGTGATATTTTTGAAGCATAGTAAGTCACAGCTCATGACAAAGCATTCTCTGAAAAAGAATCCACTCTATATATAATATAGTCCCAATTTATTAAATGTCACAATATTTTTATACTTTTCCACATTTTTCTTAGTTATTCTATGATATGCTTAGAAATACAATGTTATGTAATAGAAAAATCCAATATAAAAATATAAGCTTAGGGGGTGTTCACTTAAATGGCTAATTCCCTAAAATCATTTCATACTTGATATTTTTAAATCCACATATTCACAGAATCTCACTCACAAGAGAATAGTATATTTTACCACCTCCTCTGCACCTCACTGTTGGCAATGACCTGGGGTGTGAACTGTGTTGCTTATCAGGCAAACAATGTGGAGACAGAAATAGAGCTGGAGAACCCTACTGTCAGCTTTTTATCAGCCAAAGTCAACCACTCATGTAGCTTCAAAGATGACCTAAAACGGCTTAGGAGATAGGTGAAAGACTGTGTGTATATACAAGTAAGAACAGTATCCTGCTCTCGTGTTACCTTGTAAATTTGAAGATCCCAAAACCATCTTCAAAGACATCTTTTAAAACTTCAGTTGTTTTTTATTTATTTTTTTATTTTTTTAGGAATAGGACTCCCTATATTACCCGGGTAGTCCCATTAACTCAAATGACCCCTAGCCTCAGCTTCCCAGGTAGCTGGGATTATAGACGTGCACCACCACACCCAGCTATTTTTTTTTTTTAGTAGGTCTAAATATGTTGCCTGGGGCAGACTCAAACCCGCGGACTCAAGTGATTCTTAACCTCCAGCTCCCGAGTAGCTGGGATTACAGCACTCGCCACTGTGCCTGGCTTTCCTCAGTTGTTCGTAAGGATATTTTATTATGTTAGAATTCTCTGAAAGCTACCAGGCACGGAGGCTCATGCCTGTAAGCTTCAGCCTATGAAGCAATCAGGGCTAGGGATCGCAGTTCGAGTCCCACCTGGGGCCTATAGGGAGACCTAGTTCCAAAAAATAGCTGGGCGTGGTGGCGCAGGCCTGTAATCCCAGCTACCTGAGAAGCTGAGGCTGAGGACTGCTTGAGTCTGTGGTACCCCAGGGCAATGAGAGCCTGCAGTTCCATGGGCAAAAACAGCAAGACCTAGCCTCAAAAAAAAAAAAAGAATTCTCTGAAAGCTAGTAATCCACATAGGGCTTTTCAGGTAACCGTTAGGCAGGGTAATTGATTACTCAGAACAATTCATTACCACATAGTCCCAGTAAACATTTTACTACTTGCATAAACTGGCAACACTACATGGCTCTGTGTACAGTGTGTTCTGCATTGGAGAGTCCAGATATAAGACATTAAGTGACAACTCACATGAAAGAGGAGGCTCCTGCCTGAACAGAACCCTTATTATACTTTTTTTTTTTTTTTTAAGACTAGGTCTTGCTATTTTTGCCTGTGGAACCACAGGCTCATGTTGCCCGGGGTACCACCCCGACTCAAGCAATCCCCAGCCTCCGCTTCTCAGGTAGCTGGGATTATAGGCATGCACCACCACACCCAGCTATTTTTTGGGGACTAGGTCTCGCAATGTGCCCCAGGTGAGACTTGAACCACGATCCCTGGCCCCAGCTGTGGCTTCCTAGGCTGCCACCTACAGGCATGTGCCACCATGCCCGGCAGAACCCTCATTATACTTGGTGCCCAAATCAGACATGACTCTGGAGTCTGCAGTCACTCTCAAGTTCCACTCTGATAAAAATTAACTAAGGGGCTTATAAAATGCAGATTCCTAGGTCCCACCTGAAAGGGACACTCAGGGTAGGAATAGGACTCTACCTTTCTAATAGTTCAAGTGGACCACCAATCAGGTTTGTACAATCAAAAGAATAAAGTTAGGATAGTTAGCTTCCTGTTCTCTACCTAAATCCATAGCTTTGAAAAAAAAAATCCTAATTATAAAACACATCTGTCATTAGAAAATCTACACCATCCAGAAATTTGCAAAGTACAATAAAAGTCATCTCTAATCCCAGCCAGCATGCCGAGAAATCCACTATTAACATAAATGCATACTCCATCCCTTTTTTTTTCTTGCACATATCAGTAGATTTAGGGTAATACCATTTGCACTATTAACTTATATTTTCTATTTAAAAATATATTGTAAGATTCTCCACTCTCTTATAGTGCAAATTGATCCATGATGTGGATGTGAGGTTTGTAACTTCTTTGGCAAAAGTTAAACAGTAAAGTCCATCAAATATCAAGTGTTCAAAGATGAAACCACTATCACCATTATGGACAAAAATCAGTAGCATCAAAAAAAAAAAGAAAGAAAGAAAGAAAAAAGAAAAATCAGTGGCATCATTTTCAAGATAAAGGAGAAGAAATTATACAACATAATTCAGCCTATATATATAGCTTTTTAAAATCTACAAAATCAGGCTTGGCACATTTGCTTACACTTGTAATCCCAGCACTGAGAGGCTGAGGCCAGGGATTGCTTCAGTCCATGGGTTCGAGACTACCCCAGGCATAATAGTGAGACCTAGTCTCTAAAAAATAGCTGGGCGTGGTGGCATATGCCTGTAGTCCCAGCTACCTGGGAAGCTGAGGCTTGGGATCACTTAAGTTCTCAGGTTCGAGATAACCCCGGGCAACATAGCGAGACCTAGTTGCTTTAAAAAAAAAAAAAAAGAAAGAAAAGAAAAGAAAATCATGGGAATGGCAACAGTTGTTACCCTTAAAGTAGGAGGAAGTAAATAGTTTGAGGATAGTAGGACGATCCTATATTTTTTATCCAAACCAGAAGAGGCATAGGGAGGCTGAAAATCAGTAAGCTAAAAAATTATTTAAAATATTGACAAATTAGTCTTCTTATTCAGGCATACCTCATTTTACAGCATTTTGCAGATACTGCATTTGTTGTAAAAATTGAGGGCTTGTGGCAATCCTTCAAACAAGGCTATTGGTGCCAGGTTTCCAACAGCATCTACTCAATTCATGTCTGTGTCACATGTCATTAAGATATGCACATTGCTTTTTAAATGCTATTGCATACTACATAGACCATAGGAGACTGTAAGCATTACATACACTGGAAAACCAAAAACTCTGTGACTTGCTTTATTGTGATATTGGCTTTAGAGCCATGGTCTGGACATGAACCTTAGTATCTTTGAAGTGTGCCTGTACTGATGACTTGAAGTTCAAAGGAAAACACATTCCTTAGCAACTTTCTTGGGGAAAAAAATGTATTACTTAATTTCTCACCCAATATGAATTTTTGTTCTTAGTTCCTTGTTTCCAGAACAAGGATCCACATAGCAGGCTCCAGGTAAAGTACCACATGTGGTCAGCCATGAGGAGAGCACAGAGAATTTGAAGGGAACCGAGAATTTCTCCTTAAATCTGGGTCATGAAAACCTACAGTTGCCAATTCACTTTACACCAATTATGTAGTTCATAAATATTCTTTTCTATCTGATATTTAAGAAGAGGACATACCCAATACACAGGGAGTCATGTAATATCCATCCTTCAACATGGGATCTTTAGGTACATATGGCTCTCCACCACATAACACTTTAGCGCCCTGCCACAAAGGAAAAGAGAATGTATATTTTATGTTAACATACTACTCCACATGTACACCTGAAACAGTAAGTGTATCCTGAATAAATGCACGGTTACCACCTACAAGTACAAGCAAAACACTGCTGCAGACACCAAGGGTTGTGCAGTTGTCACCACAGGGGTCAGCAGGGCACTCAACTGTACCGCTCCCCACCACCATCCCAGTTTCTCACCTGTTCCTTTGCCCCTTTAACAAATCCAAGGACTCGCTCCAGATGCGGTCGGTTGATCAGAGGACCCATTCTTGTGTCTTCCAGGAGGGGATCTCCAATTTTTATACTCTGGGTCTGTTTCACCACTTCCGCTGTAAATTTGTCCAGAATTTCCTTTTGTACAAATACCCTTGTGCCATTACAACAAACCTACAAGACACACATAAATGTATATGTAAGGGGGAAGGAAGGGAAAGGGAAAGCATCAATAGCTTTAACTAAAACTAAACTTTAACTAAAGAGATAGCATACTTTTAAAAAGGCTAGTTCCATTTTGAAAACTTATCCCCATACAGAATATGATCACTTACATAATTGTGGATTTACCTTGCAACGAGTACAAATTGCCTTGCCCTTTGAGACAAAGGTTCTATCTTTTTGTTTGCTTCAATTTTCTTAAGACCACTAGAGACCCACATGACCCATGGCATTTTCCTATGTCCTCAGATCAGCTGCTAGAGATTTTAAGAATAGGAGGAACTGAAGAGTGAAAATAGATAAAGGATGGAGGATTGGCGTCTGTAGCAACACAGCATTTCACAGTCAATGTTTATCTCTCAAAATCACAAATTTGACTATTTAGACCCTCCCATAGACAGAAATATCATTCAAGAAAAAAATAGAAAAGAAAGTTCAAAATATAATTCATGTACTCAGAGAAATTTAGTTTACAATAAAGACAGAATCTCTAACCACTGAAGCAAAGATGAACTAAGTAACAAATGGTACTATAGCAACTGGCTAGCCATGTAGAAAATAAGACACATAGCTCACAGCATACACAAGAAAAACCACAAATGTGTCAGGACTCTAACCAAGGGAGATGAAGCTATGCAATTACCAATAGAAAATAGTGGTAAATTTCTCTATAACCTAGGTATAGAAAGGAGTTTCCTAACTAGTACTCAAAATCTAGATGTAGTGAGAAATAAATGTGTCAAAGCCGGGCGTGGTGGCACATGCCTGTTGTCCAAGCACTAGGAGGCAAGAGGCTTGAGACTGCTTGAGTTCACGGGTTGGAGACTACCCCGGGCAACATAGCGGGACCTGGTCTCAAAAAATCAGCCAGGGTCCATGGCGGATGCCTGTAATCCCAGCTACCTGGCAGGCTGACGCTGGGGATCACTTGAGACTTGAGTCCGCAGTACCCCGGGCAACTACTTGAGTCTGTGGTACCCTGGGTAATATAGTAAGACCTAGTCTAAAAAAAAAAAAAGAAAAGAAAAGAGAGAAAGAGAAAGACAGACAGACAGAAAGAAGGAAAAAAAGAAAGGAAGGAAGGAAGGAAGGAAGGAAGGAAGGAAGAAAGAAAGAAAGAAAGAAAGAAAGAAAGAAAGAAAGAAAGAAAGAAAGAAAGAAAGAAAGAAAGAAAGAAAGAATCTTATGCTAGCATAAAATAATTAAAAATCACTGCATGGCAAAAACCCAGGCAGATGCATTTTGTTGTACCCTGCTTAGGGAAATGGCTAACTCTAGAGTCCAGACAGGAAAAGAACAGATGGTTCTAGAATACCCTGCTGGGCAGAAAGTAAAGAATTGTGCAAGCCGGGCACAGTGGCTCGAGCCTGTAAGCTTCAGCTTATGAAACGGCTGGGGCTAGGGATCGCAATTTGAGTCCCACTCGGGGCAACATAGAGACCTAGTCCCAAAAAATAGCAGGGAGTGGTGGTGTGCACCTGTAATCTCAGCTACCTGGGAAGCTGAGGCTGGGGACTGCTTGAGTTCATGGTACCCCAGGCAACATGAGCCTGTGGTTCCATGGGTAAAAATAGCGAGACCTAGTCAAAAAAAAAAAAAAAGAAGTGTGCAAAGAATACTGAGGACCAGTCAAAAGGTTGTAGAAAGGAGCATCCATAGCAGAACCTGTACTTATTTGAACATCAAAATATACTAAAGTAATTGATTGCAATTCACAGAATGAAACTGGCACACAGGTGACATAAATAAATAAATAAATAAATAAATAAATAAATAAATAAATAAATAAATAAATAAATAAGTAAATAAGTAAGTAAATAAGTAAGTAAATAAATAAATAAAAGTTTCTTATAGTAGAAAGTAAATTAATGTATATAGATGGGATAACAAAATTAAAAAATCACCATTTGACATTCAATGTATTGAAAACTATTTGCAGTAAAAATCATGAAAGGTTAAAATTTGATAAGGAAAAGAATGGTTTCACCTCTCTCCAATATGATAACTAATTAACCACAAAAGAAGAATTTTTTAGCCAAAACACATGACCTGAAGCTAATCAAGAGTAAATGCTGGGGAGTCCCAAAATGAGAGAATTGCTACCAAAAAAATGGCCTGCACTATTAAAAAATGTCAAGGTCCTGAGAGATAAAGACTGAAGTTCCAATAAAGCAAATTAAAAGACATGACAACAAAATGCATCTTTCTGGATTCAGATCATGAAACAGGATTTTTTTTCCCTTTTGCTTAAAGGAAACTAGTTAAACTAATGGACAAATAGGGGTTAAGCGCTATAGACTGAGTAAGAGTACTACAAGAAGTTACTGAACTTACTAAGTGTATTGTGTTTATAGGAGAGAATGTAACTGTTTCTAGGAAATACACATAAGTATGAGAGATCAGGGCTGCTATGTGTAAGACTTTCAAACAGTTCAGGAAAAAATAATGGTATGCCTATGTACATACAGATAATAACAAAATAAATGCAATAACATGCAGACATTTGCAGGACCTGGTTCAAGGAACTCTTTGTACTGTTATACAACTTTTCAGTAAGTCTGGAAGTATTTCAAGATAAAAAGCTTTGAAGCATGCGTTAGGTCCTTTTAGCCTTTTCTGAAGATTGGCACATACCTCGCCTTGCGTAAGGAAGTTGGCCATCAGTGCCCCCTTCACAGCGTTCTGCAAATTACAATCTGAGAAGATGATCAGGGGAGATTTGCCTCCAAGTTCCAAGGTCACAGGTTTGATTCCTTTAGCTGACATCTCCATGATCTTACAGAAGAAAAACAGGAGCATCAGAAGTTTACATGGGCAAAATCAGATGCCAGGTGAACAAGATTACATGCAAGGTCCCAGTCATGCCATGCTTCTCAATATACTTTGTCCTGTATCTAGTTAAAATACTCTGGCCAAGATCATTGAGAATAAACCTTAGAATTGTACCTGACATGCTGAAGAGGCAGATGACTTAAAAAATACTGTCAAGCTACCTGATGGTCACAAGCCAAAACTCTTTTATATCACTGGTACTGTGATCAAGGCTGAACAGAGCACTCAGAGGACATACTAAGGTCAAAACAAGGACTCTGAAATAAACAGAGAAGTCACCCTGTCTTCTGTGGTGGATGCTCCAGATGAATTGTCACCAAAGAGTATAAGTAGCAGCCCTGATCCTACACACTCAGACGCCACAGGCAGAACATGATAGTTTCCATCCAACACCTAACGTTGGTGTACTATGCCAATTCCCCATTGTACCTGTGGGAACTGTAGACCTTTGCCCAAGATGCCCACAGTCCCCTCCCAAGACAAGCTAGGAAAGATTAAAAGATAAGCCCCTACAATGCCATTGCCCTTTGACTGCACCAGAGTCATTAACAATACTAGGTTTATCTTCACCTTCGCGCCAGTGGGCACACTTCCAGTGAAGGAGACTTTGGCCACATCACGATGCTGACACAGAAACTGGCCTGTGGCTGCCCCTCCTTGCACCACATTGAAAAGCCCAGGAGGCACACCAGCCTTGGTGTAGATTTCAGCCAGCAGCAATGCAGAAACAGGCGTGAAGGGAGATGGTTTAAAGATCATGGCGTTACCTACAGAGAGCCAAGACACAAAGGGAAAGTCTTCAAAGACACAAAGGGAAAGTCTTCAAAGGGAGATCTTTGAAGACTGACAGTCCTCTGAAAACAGGACTAAAGGATAAGTGGAGGACAACCAATCATTTTTCATCCCCATACCCCCAACCCCGCCTCAAATACTAAATTGAAAATGTTACTATAAATAAATGTATCTTATTATTCCCACTCTGGTTTCTTTTGCTAAACAAGATGCACATTCCTGCCCAGTCTCAACCAAAAATCCCATTTCTTGGTCTTTCCACATGTCATCTCATTTAACACTTGAAACAACACAGGAAGTAGATATGATTAGTCTGGTTGTAACAAATATAAAACTGAAGACCAAGAAGGTTAAATTGATGAGCGTCTCTAAAACAAGTGACTACATTTTTATTACACAGGAATATGAAAAGAGTCAGGTGCAGTGGCAAAGGCTTGTAATCCCAGCTACTTGGGAGGTAGAGGCTAGGAGTCACTTGAGTCTGTGGGTTCAAGACTATCCCAGGCAACATAGCGAGACTTAGTCTCCAAAAAATAGCTGGTGTGGTGGCGCATGCCTGAAATCCCAGCTACCTGGGAGGTTGAGGTTATGGATCACTTGAGTCCGTTGGTGGGTTTGGGACGACCCTGGGCAACATGGGGAGACATAGTCTCGGGGGGAAAAGGAATATGAAAAAGTACATGGCTGGCCTCCTTTCCAAGAGCTTTCTCTTTAAATAGTATAAGAAAACTTTTTGAGTCAATCAAAGTTTGTCTCTTAGAAGCCTAGTTTCTCATTTCTCTTAAGAAACAAATGAAGGAGGAAATTTACCTTCTGTTTCCTAAATTAAGTCAAATCCATATGTATTAACAACCCTACATGGAAATTTATGTTCAGATTTCTTGTCTAAAAAGGAAAAGAACTTACAAATTGCACAAATCCAATTTAACTGGACAGCAAAAACTAAGACCTTCATGACCAAAGCTGACTTTCTTCCTTGTCATAAACAAAGATACGTTAAATCAATAAAAATGAGAACACCACAGATGAGATTTGGGTGCATAACCTGCACTGCAAACTCCCAAAAGTCTGGAAGTGGAGGAGCCGTGTCCCCTGAGACATGACACACAAGCACAGGCCCCTTGTGTGTACACAGAATGGGGCTGTGAACAGGGAGAGAAAAGAGGGTTCCAAATGGAGGAGTGGCTGGCTCTTACCACAGGCTAACGCGGGGGCAGACTTCCAGCAGGCAATCTGAAAGGGGTAATTCCAGGCTCCTATTCCCACACATACGCCGAGAGGTTCTCTTCTAGTATAACCAAAGGATCCACCTGGGAGCTGAATATGTTCACCTGAGGGGAAAAGGTGTAAAGAAGGAAGCAGCCCTGCCTTTCCCAAGAGTTCACCATGGATGTCTCACTGTCCCCAGTGCTCAGGACTCCTGTCTCCATTCTTACACTGTTCCGCATCCTCTCTCCCCATAAGGAATTCTATCTGGCTCTTAAACCCATGGTCATGTAACAATATAATTCCCTGAACTTAACTGAGCATTTAATAGATAACTCGGATGAAATAAAACAGAAGTGAAGACTCAGTAGCAGTAGCAGGGGAGCTTGAAGACTCCAAAACCTCAGATCTCAAGTTCCCTCAGTACCACCACCCCCACCCTACCCTCCTAAATGCTGATAAACCATCTGACATGGAGAGCTGCAAACTTTATAAACAGTCAGCCGGGCATGGTGGTGTGCGCCTGGTGTCCAAGCGCTGGGAGGCAAGAGGCTTGGGATTGCTTGAGTTCGTGGTTCAAGACTGCACCAGACAACATAGCAAGACCTGGTCTCAAAAAATGAGCCCAGCACCATGGCAGATGCCTGTAATCCCAGCTACTTGGGAGGCTGAGCCCGCGGTACCCCAGGCAACTACTTGAGTCTGTGGTACCCTGGGCAACATAGCAAGACCTAGTCTCAAAAAAAAAAAAACTTTATAAACAGTCAAAGAAATAAGGTAAAACTAGTAAATACGATGCACTGACTCTTACAAGAACTAGCTTTTCAACAACCGGGTTCAAAACTCAGGAACAATGCAGGATGTTTTATATCCATTATCTCCTATAAAGAGGATTATCTCATTTAAATAGGAAAGATAAAGCAATTCCCAATATTAACCAAATAGAAAGAGAGGATCCTTGGATTTTGACCCAGGCCTGTCTTTTACATATTTTTTGCCTTTTTTCTTTTCTTTCTTCTTTTTTTTTTTTTTAAAAGAACAGGTTTAAAGTCGGGCACGGTGGCTCGTGCCTGTAAGCTTCAGCCTATGAAGTGGCTGGGGCTAGGGATTGCGGTTCAAGTCCTGCCTGGGACCCGTAGGGAGACCTAGTTCCAAAAAAATAGCTGGGCGTGGTGGTGCGCGCCTGTAATCCCAGCTACCTGGGAAGCTGAGGCTGGGGACTGCTTGCGTCTGTGGTACCCTGGGCAACGAGAACCTGCGGTTCCACAGGCAAAAATAGCGAGACATAGTCATAAATAAATAAACAAACAAACAAACAAATAAATAAATAAATAGGTTTATCAGGAAAAAGTGGAAGATGAACAACTGCATAGTCTCAGGTAGGAAGGAGAGCTGCTCAATCCAGGTCCTTCTTAATGCCCAATCTTTATCTTCCCTGCTAGGCTTTGTCTCTCTGCTTCTTTGTCAGTCTGGGACAGAAGGCTCCATGAGGGCTTACCAGCCATGGATGCAGCCTGGCCAGCATAGTACTCCAGACACTGCCAGGAAGTATCAATGTCCAGTCGGGCCTCCAAGATGGACTTGCCATTGTTTGTGGTCTCTATGGTGGCGATCTCTTCCTGCCGTTCCTTTGCGTGAAACAGAAGACTAGATTTAAGGTTTTTCCATACACCTCAACATATTCACCATTCACTTGCTCTTAGCCAAAAGGCCAAGAAACAGTAACACATTCAACATTCTAAGAGGATACAATGCCCAGTTTTTAAAAATAGAAACAGCTTGCATGTGGCATGAGAATAAAAGGAATGGTGATGCTACAAAGAGAAGTAAAAGATTACTGCTAAACAGCAGCCCCAGGCCGGGCATGGTGGCACATGGCTGTAAGTGGCAGTCTATGAAGGCGTGATGGAACTGGGGGTCATGGTTTGAGTCCCGCTCAGGGGCTCAACGTAGGGAGACCTAGTTCCAAAAAAATAACTGGGTGTGATGACACATAGCTGTAATCCTAGCTACCTGGGAAGCTGAGGATGGGGACTGCTTGAGTCCGTGGTACCCTGGGGCAAAGTGAGACTGCGGTTCCATGGGCAAAAATAGCGAGACCTAGTCTCAAAAAAAAAAATTATTTAATTAATTTTAGAAAAAATTTAAAAAATAAACAGCAGCTCCATTGTGCACATACACTTCTCCCCACCAGAGTTAATGTCACAGATTTAAGACCAACACCTCATTTCAAATCAGTTAGAAAAGGAGTGTTTTTGAGGAGGGTGGGTTCAAAAAAAAAAGGAGTGTTTTCAGAAATAAAGATATGCACACTGTATAAATATGTGTATTTATGTGTGCATGTTTATGTATATAAGCGAGAACAGTCCTTAGGAAATGATACAAAACAGGCTAGCACACTAATGGCATTTAAGAGGTTGTATACCTACATCACTTTAATTCCCCCAAAGAGAAAGACCACATCAAATCATAAGATGATTATTTTCTAATGGTTGGGACTCAACAATTCTTTTTTCAGATACTGTCTCCAGCTGTATGAGATGTGAAACATGATCCAACAATGAACAGAAAGATCTGGAAAAGTCAAATTTAAAAAGAAAAACTAAAAAAATTAGGGGAGGGATGGCACAAGAGATTAAGACGATGGTTAACAGGCAACAAGGTGATAGGAGAAACTCAGATTATACAACGTTGTAAAATATGTGTGTGTGCAATCAATTTTTTAAAAAGTTAAAAATGAAAATAAAGATGGGGAAACCTAAAAGAAATAAAACCTAAAAAGTGACCTTTTTGTCTCAAAGACAATAAAAGAATTAAATACATGAGAAATAGGTATCTGCTATTGTAGAACCAATTTAAAATAAATAGGGAATTCTGGATAGACAAATGAATCAAATAACTGAGAAGAACCACTCTCGTTAAAATTGATTGAATAGTAAAACTGGACAGAAGCAAAATGAAATGGCAAGAGAAATTAACACAAACATCTATCCACTAAACAAATCACAGAAAAAGTGGACACAGGAATATGAAAATCAATATGAAACAAAGGAAAGGATATTTTGAAATTTTGACATACTGTATCTCTTACAAAGACCAGAGAGATAAATAAAGCACTTTGACTTCTTCATTCCACATTCATTAGTAAAAATTTAAAAAATACAGATCCAGTCTCTTTTCCTGAGAAAAAAAAAAAAACAACTAATTTCTAAAAGAGAAAATTCTAAGTAAATACTGAAATTACTAAATGGGAATATTCCTTCAGAAAGGACAATTTGTTCAAATTCAAATATAGCCTAATTAAAGTGCTCTTTAAACGAACAATTCAATTCACCATCTCACCCCATGATTCTATACTCTCAAAATCACTTTTTTACTGGCACTGGAAAGAGGGGACTCAGGAGGACAGCAAGCATTTATTCTTAATCTATGTATAAACTATTCCCATTCTTAAATGTATTGAGTGTGACTAATATGAAACATTTTTCAAAAGTTTGAAACTCCATTTCTAGAACACAAGAGGGGAACTAAGTCCTCAAAAGGAAAGAAGTACCAATTCACTATACTCAGCATGAATAAACTGATGAGTCAGTATATTATATTTTGAAAGCCAAAGAGAAAGACAAAAAGTACTAACTGAACAAAGTTCTTCTCGCACCTGCTTACAAGAGCCTGCCTGGACAAATAGAAAGTTCTAGTTTCTGGAAATTTGTTTTTGGTTTTTGTCTCTGGAAAATAATGAGCAAGTAATTACCTTTGGGGACTATTTCATGACTTCAACTTTCAGAGAAGACTCAATTTACATGATCTTTTGAGATTTTTCCTTCTCATTTTATTATTCTCTACACTCACAGATTGTTTATTTAAAAAAATCATTATAAGATCTTCTAACAAACCATATAAGGATATAAGGATGATCAAAAAATGTTCCCAATAAAATTGACATGACCGAAAAATGCCCTGAAGAAAGCAGCAGAGTCTACATAGATCTCTACTGATAGTTAACACTGGTGGAAGGAAAATAAGATCCCTTTACCCAGGGCAGAAGAAAAGGGGAAAACAACAGATGTTTCCTGGCCCCTAGGTCATAAGAGCAGTTACAACACAGCTGTCCATATAATATTCGGCTAGCAGTAGCCCACCCTGTGCACCCTCCTCAGTACTATCCACTTCATAATGTCATCTGACCAGGTACCACCCAGATGAAGGATGGGAAGCAAAGGGCAGAAGCCTGACCCTCCTCCCTTCACTGCAAAGCCCTGGGCAGGCAGTCAAGCCCAGCTGCCACAATTCATGAGCAAAGATACAGCCTCTGAGACATGACTAACCCCCTAAGTCCACTGGCTTCTGGAAGCAAAACACAGCAAGGGTCCCCAGCTTTGAAGTCTAAGGGAGCAGCTCCCATACTTACTAGTCAGGTGTCTACAGAGGAGCTGTTCAATCCTTTGATCAGGTTTGCTTCCTCATTTGTCATTTAGGGAAAACTGCAGCTATATTTCAAGATCTTTTTGATCATTATATAATTCTGTACAAAACACACCTAGTGTGCTTTTATGTATGTTAGAATAAAAGTGGAGGCCGGGCATGGTGGCGCATGCCTGTAGGTGGCAGCCTAGGAAGCCATGGCCGGAGCCAGGGATTGCGGTTCGAGTCCTGCCGACTTGAGCATGTAGCGAGACCTAGTCCCAAAAAAATAGCTGGGCATAGTGGCGCACGCCTGTAATCCCAGCTACCTGGGAAGCTAAAGCTGGGGATTGCTTGAGTCTGTGGTACCCCAGGCAACGAGAGCCTGCGGTTCCACGGGCAAAAATAGCGAGACCTTGTCTCAAAAAAAAAAAAAGAAGAAAAGTGGAATCAACAACAAAATACCTTGCACATCATAGATTTTTTAATTCAAAACTCATTTTTATTTAGTGTCTAACTGAATAAAATCTTGCACCTGCTTACAAGAAACAACTGCTGCTTTATCTTTAAGAATTTTACATCTAAATCTAGATTTTCCCACATTGCTCTCCAGACTCCCCTGGAGCATGTTACATATCTTTCTCCTACCTAATTCATAATCCCCCTCGCCCTCAGAGAGAGAAAGTGCTAACAGGAGGGGGTTAGAGAAAAGAGGCATTTTACAGGAAAAACACTAGATCTTAACAAAGGTGAAAGATTACCAATTCTAGTTTTATGCTCACACCCAACATAACAGATGGGAGATTCTGAAAAGAACTAAGGGAGAGGCCAAAGATGGGAAAGTCATTTGATCAGGGAAATTAAATCTCACAGAAAACAAACTAAAGGTGACAACAGAACTCATTAAATGCTACAGATAAAAGTGCAAGAGGCAAGTAAAAAAAAACTAGCACCAAACAGCCTAAGAAAGTGAGGGGAAGTCATTTCAAAGTAATGAAGGGGACATTTCTTTAGAGTATTACCCCAAATGCTTGTACACAAGAAAAAAAGTGAAAAACAAATAAAAATAATAAGTGATTACTTCTGAGTTATCACTGTGGTCTAACAAGTTAAAAATAAGAGAAAATTATTTTGCTAAGGAAAAATTCTCCATAGATAATTTGGTATTTCAGCCTAGTTCAGGAGTTCTGACAAGATACTAGCAAGCTAACAGAAAAGCAAAGGCCTTGAGACACAGCCACAGTGTCCCTAAAAGATAAAGGCCTCTAGATTTTTTTTTTTTTTGAGATTAGACTAGGTCTCGCTATTTTTGTGAACTGCAGGCTCATGCTGCCCAGGGTACCATGGACTCAAGCAATTCCCAGGCTCAGCTTCCCAGGTGGCTGGGATTACAGGGGCACACCACTACACCCAGCTATTTTTTTGGAACTAGGTCTTGCTATGTTGCCTTGAGCAGGACTCGAACCATGATCCTTTGTCCCCACCACAGCTTCCCAGGCTGCCGCTTACAGGCATGCACCACCAGGCCTGGCCAGGCCTCTGGGTACAGAAAGTTCTCTACTTCCTGTTTCTGAAGACATCTGCTTATATTCCTAAGTGATAAACCTGATGGTCCCTCCTCCTCAACCCTATAAACTAAGTCTTGTCCTTTTAGGACTCCTCCCCTGTGCTATCATTGGCTGCAAGTATCTCGGTTCCATCTGTTTCTCTACATCAAATCCTGAGGGCTGAGGGTCAGAAAACTGGGGCTATGGTAATGCTCTGGCTGCTGAGTTCTGCTATGAGTAACAAATCATCTTTCTCTGAACCAGGAAGCTTGTCTAGATACAAACATAGTCCACTAACTCTCAGATCCTCCACAATTTAACACATTTATGATAAAACAAAACCAAACAAACAAACAAAAAAAAGGCTTTCCTGCAGAGCTGGGCACAGTGGCATGCGCCTGTAATCCCAGCTACCTGGGGGGCTGAAGTTAAGAATCACTTGAGTCTGTGAGTTTGGGACACCCGGGGCAACATAACAGGACCAAGTCTCTTAAAAAAAAAAAAAAAAAAAAAAAAAAAAAAAAAAA
>PVHY01014931.1:0-37174 GCA_004024945.1 Uropsilus gracilis | reverse complement strand
GGGAGAGAGGTGAGAAAGGGGAGAGAAGGGAGAAAAGGGAGGGGAGAGAGGGGAAAGAAGGGAGAGGAGGGGAGAGAAGGGAGAGGGGGGAGACAAAGACACAGAGACAGAGAGAAATTGTACCCACAAAATATAAAAAAAAAAAAGTAAGGAGAAAAAATACTTTAATTCAAAAAAAAAAAAGAAAATAAGATAGATGGCTCAAATGTCTTGCAACCAGTTTAAGTAATTCTCCTTCAAAAATAATAATGATAGGTCAGGCATGGTGGCGCATGCCTGTAAGCAGTAGCCTAGGAAGCTGCGGCCAGGGACAGGGATCGCAGTTCGAGTCCCGCCGGGGGCATGAAGCAAGACCTAGTCCCCCAAAAATATAACTGGGCGTGGTGACACGCGCATGTAATCCCAGCTACCTGGGAAGCTGCAGCTGGGGATCGCTTGAGTCCATGGTACCCCTGTGGTTCCACAGGCAAAAACAGCAAGATCTAGCCTCAAAAAAAGAAAACAAAAACCAAAAACTAATAACGATAATAATAATAATTCTAAGCATTACAAAAAGTAGTAGTTCTCAAAAGTTTGGTCTGAAGCCACTGCCCAAACAGGCTATTTTCCTATCTCACTGTAATAGTGTTTTCCAGAAGCACTGTTGTATGTGATATGCAACAGAGAAAGAGGAGTTATCTTTCATTAAGTTACATATTTAAAAGAAATAATGCCACTACTCTGAAAAAATTTTTGTTTCAACTTTAGAAGACATTTTTTTATTAAAAACATTTATTTATATGTAATAAGCTTATCAATTATTTTTGATAATAGGTATTTGCAAACTTTCTAAGTTTTAATCTCAACAGATATAAAGATGTATCAATAGTTAAAAAGATAGCCTGGTGATCATTTTACAATATATACTTATATTACATATGAAACCATTGTTATACCCTTAAAACAACTTAAGTGTCAATTATATCTCAATGGAGAGAGGGAATAAAGAATAGAGGAGTGCAGTGGACTATGGCAGAGGGCTGTCAGTTCTTTGGTGATGGAGTGATATGGTAGCAAAGAGCTGAAGAAAAGTAGACCTGTACTGCTAAAGCAAATATGCAATGCTGTAAACTAATGTTACCGCGATGAAAGAAAAATCAACAAATAAATAGATATTATCAGATGCCACCCACACCTACAGCAGAACTAAAATCTGTTTTACAAATTCCAGGTGACTAGCTTATGCTTGCTTAATTTTCAAGAAGTACTAGATAGTTTTCTGCACCTTTTGGCTTAAGATCAAGTTAAAAGCAATAAATTAAAGGAAATCACATGAAATGAAGAGTGTGGGTGAGGGACTCTAAAATTATTTGATAAGAACAATATTCAAAACTATAACAAGAAAATTTTCCTGAATAAAAAATTGGCTCTAAACAAAGGAACTCTTTCTGTCTCCTCCCAACAAAAAAAAAAAAAAAAAAAGATTAAAAAAAAAAATGATCGACATTAAAAACCTCAGGAATAAGGAAGGAATGCAGGCAGAAAAAGCACCTATCCAAAGGGGAAAACACCAAATGCAGACTCTACCACCCAAAGGCGAAAAAGCCAGGAAACAGAGCAGCGTCTACAAGCTCAGAGACAATGGACAGCTCAAAACTCTGTGCACAAATTCTTCTTAAGGAGAATGTTGAACAATGAAACTATGTAAATAGTTTTTTTTTTAAAGAATTAGGGAATGGAGAAGCTGTGGCAAGGGGACTAATTAATACAAAGTTTTGAGTTAAATATAGAATGAAGACTAAACAAATGTAGGAATTATAGAAGGGTGTGCCAGCTAATTTTTTCATTTTTCACGGGCAATAAATCTCAAAATGTATGGCTGGGGGGAGAGAGGAGAGGATAGGGGATACATGATGGAGCAGGAAGGAAGCTCTGCGCGGAAGCATGAAGGAAGCATATGCACATGTGAAGTTGTACTCCCCAAACCACTGAGATCTGAGTTTAAAAACATCATCTAAAATTAACACATGTAGTAAGAAACTGGTTTTTATTATCCTTTTACTTAACCTTAGAGGTATCTTTTACAACCTAATATGTGGGAAAAGTAGCTCACGGACAGGCACTCCTTCAGCTTAATACCCTGTATCAAAATCAGGTAGTACTAAAATTTGTCTTTGTTGAAAATAAAAATACAGGAAAAAGCTGACCTTAAATTGGCCTATCTTTGTCTCCTGTGTTTTCCTGGTAAGCCCCCTACCTCAACCTCCCTCACAGCCCTTCCGATTCCCCCAGCTCAACTAAGCTACCGACGACGGCCTCGGAAGCCAATTGGACAGCTTAGTCACACCTGGGTTTCTCCCTGTATTATGGGAGTTACAAATATTAGCACGTTTATTTTTGGCTTTTTTCTCTTATCAAAAATAAGATACAACATCATTTTGCCTCTTTGTCAAATTTGATCTATCTTATCCATATCTGCAAATACCTACCCCCCTGTATTTTTTGGAATGGTGTTATTTTTATATGCAGGAAGATCATGTTAAATTGTGATATTTTATTTTACCTTACAACCACAGTCTCAAAATTTTTGGTCTCAGAATCTCCTTCCATTCTTTCATGTGGGTTATTTCTACTGGTATTTGCCATATTAGAAACCAAAACTGGTAAGTTTTCAAGTAATTTATTTAATAATGACTCATCCACTACCTGTTAGCATAAATAACATCTTCAAATGAAATATTCTATTTTGCCCCAGAAATGCTAGTGAGAAGAGCAGCACTATTTTTACATTTTTGGAAATCCTTTTAAAGCAGACAGAAAGATTCTCTCATCTGCTTCTGCATTCAATCTGTTGCAATATGTTGTTTTCATTGAAGTACAGGAAGAAAACCCAGCTTCACAAATAGGAAACTGAGAAAGAAGATAACTAGCTATTTGCGAATATAGTAAAATTTGACTAGCAGTCATGTCTTAAAAATCAATTACAATGTGGACTCTGAATGAGCTTTTTTAATTGGGTATACATGTAACAATGAGAGAACAGTGAGTGTCTTAGTGCTTTTACGAACACATTTTTTTACCCTTGGGACCCCCTTAAAGGGTCCAGATTCCTAGAGGTCCTAGACCTTGGTCCCTATCTGCCTTTAGTAATTAATGCTGGATAAATATGGGCAAATTAGCTAACCTTTCTCAGGCTCAATGTTTTCAAATTAGCTAACCTTTCTCAATGTTCTCACCCATTACAATGACTTCTGTCATTTATTAATAAGGGATTTAATTTTCATGGTTAAAGTAGTCCCCTGGCAAGTTATCTCGAAGGATATTTGCTAGTTTCTGTTCTTAAAAAAGCTGCATTTTACACCAGTGAGGTTCACTGTGACCTTAGCTACCCAAGCTGATACTCAGAGGATCTGGTCTCCAGGAATAATCCAAGAAGGAAATCCAGGGGGAATCTACAAACCTTTTGATTTGTTACGAGATTAATAATTTTGACCTGCAGAAAATTGCTGTGATGGTTTTTCATTTGGTTGGTCAATTTACTTTGTTTCAAAGAGAAAGATTATTTCCAGTATTGCTTTTTCTGCCCAGTATTGCTTTTTCTGGCCTGGTGGGCATTTATGAAAGATACCAGGAGTCAAAGGAAACCATTATACAACTAGAAGACATCTAACTAACCAGGATTAGATTGACATTGTAGTAAGGAAGGAACCAACAGATGCAACCTCAGTATGAGCTTCTCAGTATTAAACCCATACATCTTTGGGTCTCCAGGCCTTTTTTCAAGAGCCCTGAACATTTTTTTTTTTTTTTTTTTTTGGAAACTAGGTCTCGCTTTGTTGCCCAGAGAACCACAGGCTCACACTGCCCAGGGTACCATGCACTCAAGCAATCCCCAGCCTCAGCTTCCCAGGTAGCTAGGATTACAGGCATGCACCACCATGCCCAGTTATTTTTTGAGACTAGGTCTCAATATGTTGCCCCAGGTGGTTCTCGAATGTCCATTTTTTAAACAGAAATAAATTCTGACTTTAAACACAAAAATAAGACAAAACGAAGAAGTGGTCCCTATTCTGCAACTCAGAAGAATTTCTCCAGAATGTAATTATTTTATATTAAAATAAAACAGAACAAAACAAAATAAAAGGGGGGAAAAAAAGCAAAACATGACTGGTAATAAGAACATTAAGAATAGCCACCATTGTGGTGTGTAATTAGTACCTTGGGGCTATACTGAGCTCATACCTATGTTCTCATTTACTACTCTGAGGCAGATATTATTCTCTCGGCTTTGACAGAGGTAGATAACTAGGGTTCAGAGATTAGACATTTGACCCCCCACATTCCTTGGCTAATAAGAGGGAGAAATTAAGCTGAAACTCAGGGCTGACCCCCAAAGCTTAGGCTCCTTTTCAGACAGCAAAAAAGCTTATATTCCAGTCTAGAGCAATCTATGTCATCTAAAGTCACATGCAAAATAGCACATGTGTAAAATGACTGCAAGTAGAGAAACACAAGACAGGCCGCCAAAGACTCAACACTCTTATGCAAAGGTTAAGAAAGAACTGTTCAGGTAAACAGAATGAGCTGTGGTTTTTGTGTTTTTTGGACTCAAAACAAAAATTCTTTAAAGTGTTTCTCAAAAACTACGATTTTATTCAACTTTAAAGGTCTTGAAATATTTGGATAATCATAAGTTTTAAAAATGGCATCTTACAGGCCGGGCATGGTGGTGCATGCCTGTAGGTGGCAGCCTAGGAAGCCACGGCCGGGGCCAAGGATCGCGGTTCGAGTCCCGCCGAGGGGCACGTAGAGAGACCTAGTCCCCAAAAAATAGCTGGGCGTGGTGGCACACACCTGTAATCCCAGCTACCTGGGAAGCTGAGACTGGGGATTGCTTGAGTCTGTGGTACCCTGGGCAACATGAGCCTGCAGTTCCATGGGCAAAAATAGCGAGACCTAGTCTCCAAAAAAAAGGAAAAGAAAAGCTTCAGAGATAATAATAAATTTCTTTTTTATTAAAAAAAAAATGGCATCTTACAGTGGAAGGAAACACCACAGAACAGAGACTCTCCTTCATGCTGCAGCCTTTCCAGGGCAACTCAAGAGAGCTGGGCAAGCTAGCCAGGAAAGCAGGCACCTTGATGATAAAGTCTATGAGTGGCATCGTCTCTTCTGGCTCTGGCAGCAGCCTCACACCTGCCTGACAAGCCTGAAAACTCTGCGGCCTCTAATGACCTGAAAGCAAGCAGACACAGAGGGGACACACTTTTCCTGCACACAAGCTTTTCCTGCAAAGAACCCCTCAACTTCCTATTTGGTTTTTCTTTCGATTTCTTGTGTTTTCTATTCAGTTCTCCATTGACTGCCTCAGAGTTTCTCAACCCCAGCACTGTTGACACCGTGCTGGGTAATCCTTTGCATCGCAGGACACTTAGCAATAAGCCTGCACTCCACTGGCCAGCTGCCAGCAGTACTCACTCCACCAGTTACGTTAACCCAAACATTTCTCCACATTGCCAAATATCCCCTGTACAGTAAGATCCCCCCAGCTAAGATCCACTGATCTAACTGTAACCTCAGTTCAGTGAAATGGGGAGAAACTCCATTCAGGAAGCCCTTAGAAAGGGTAAACAATCACTATCTTGGTAGTTGTAAGGGCCTTCCCAAGTCCCAATTGTCTAAATGGAGTCGAGAAGGAAACAGGTGAAAAGATCTGCAAGCACACAAAGACATATAATTTAGAAAGAGCTGGGAGAAAGTAAGGTATAAATTGGTCTCAATCAATTCAAGCCCCTCCTATATATATCTTTACCCTGGCAAACTTTCCAATACCAGTATATGTACAGCACTATTTCTGAAACTATATCACATGGATAAGACATGGTCCTTTCATTTTTATTGCAAAACAAAGCCAACTCAGAACTTTGGTATTACATAAGTTCACTGCATTCACCTTTGTTTTCATTTGTCCAAGCAAAGAGAAGAAGGACCAGAAAAAGGAGGTGGCTACAGCTGCTCAAGCTCAGCAAAACACCATCCCTGACTTGGAGAGGCATGCCTGCCCACATCATCCCTCCTCCTACCCCCAGAAGACAGCCCTGCCCTCCCAGCCATGGATATCAGTGGTCAGAGGAAGCACAGAATGTCAGAGCCAGAACTCTAAAGCAAACGGCAAAGAAGCAAGACCAAGAGTGCAAACTGAGGACAAAGACTCATGTACCTTGGCTACACAGGAGGAGATCTCGTCCCTATCCCACCACCCCATCCTCCAGGTTCCCTGTTTGTGAATAAGAGAAAACCATCAGGCCGAGCATGGTGGCGCATGCGTGTAGGTGGCAGCCTAGGAAGCCACGGCCGAGGCCAGGGATGGTAGTTCGAATCCCGCTGGGAGCAAGAAGCGAGACCTAGTTCCCCCCTCCCCCAAAATAGCTGGGCATGGTGGCACGCGCCTGTAATCCCAGCTATCTGGGAAGCTGAGGCTGGGGACTGCTTAAGTCTGTGGTACCCCAGGCAACGTGCGCCTGCAGTCTCACACACAAAAATAGCGAGACCTAGTCTCAAAAAAAAAAAAAAAAACATCACTTGCCTACTTCATAGGATTCTGACCTAGCAAGGTAGGTTAGGAGACTGAAACGATGTGGGGGAATTATTAATGTGGAGGAATTATTCTGAGAAATAAGGCACACATTACCCTTGAAACCCTTTTCTCTATTCATATTGTTGGAGGCACTGCTCTTTGAAAGTAACCAGATGGAAAACAGCATGAAATGAAATGCTATGAGGCAGGAGCCCAAAAGCCCCTGTGGTTACACCGGACAGGAAGGACAAAAGGGCCCTTTACTCACTAAACCTATAAGCTTCTCAAAATGAATTTCCTCTGTGAAACTGAGATTCTGGTCAACATGGCTAAACAATTTTCTAGAAGTTCTACTACTGCCTAACTTGATGTCTTAAGTGCACAAAAACAATTGCAAAAGCATCAAAATACATGTTGATTAAATCATCAACAGTCTTCAAATAACAGAGTGGATGACATTTAGTTATAAATGTCCTGGAGAGTATGGAAATGTGTGAACACACAATTCTTTTATTTTAAAGGGGAAGTACATCATCTTAAAAGCTTATCTAACCACCCATCCTAGTCTCAGTTTATTTTGCTTTTTCACAAATACTGAAGTTCAAGACCTCAAAAACTTTCAACAGTGCCTACAAGGCAATTTTCAAGATGTACACTTCTAGATCTTGTCTAGAAAATGTCTAGTTGAAATTTTTTCGCCTAACCTGATAAGCCAACCCTACGTAACACATGAAAGAAGTTAGCACATATTTTTGTTTTGTATCATCCTGGATTCCCCAACCTGGCCTCCAGAGAAGGCAAATCTACCTATGTCTCAATGCAGTTAGCTTATTAGAAATACAACCTGAAATACAATTTCTGTTATTGGAAATTGATTTCAGAAAGTAAGTTTTACTGGAATAAATGCTGCTACTCACTTAAACTGGATGCTAAGTTAGCATTCAACTATCTAAAAACAAATCTAATTTAAAAGACCTAGTCTTTGCAAGCTATAATATAAACAAAACTTAAGAACCAAAGTACAGGAGACTCCAAGGTGTACACTCAAAATCCCTGCATCATCTCTAATCTTTTCTTTACCCACTCCAATATTACAAAATATAAATTTTCTAAGACCCCTCAAAACCCCACCTTGAGAATGAAGGCTTGCCACCAACTATAAATAAAATTCACTTTTCTGTGAACTTTTCATATATTCTAGATCTGTAATAATTTTTAATCTAAAAAGCATGACAAATGACTATAGCAATTTTTCATCCATGTATGATAAGGGGAATTGGGGGTAAATTAGCACATTATGCGCAGTCCTCAAACTTCCTGACATATTTCCAATCTACAGTAACTGCAAGAATTACAACTTCCACATAGCAGCGACAGTTTGAGCTCAGAGGTGTCTGATTTCAACAGTGCATTTCCTGCGGTAGAGAGAAGAGATGTAGAAACATTTCTCATCAGCCATATCAACCTTTACAGCAGAGGAAGAACACAGGATGTACTCTACTTGAAAGCATTTGTGATTCTCAGTGTCAACAGAAGCATTTAGAAACTAAAGTTCCTACTCAGACACAATTTCCTCTTTTCATGCATGCTCAAAAAGCAGTCAATTTTTTATGACCTCAACTCTGACTTTTGAAAGATTAACATATTATTAACATAACTGGCAGCAATTAGTCACCCGCAAACCAGTTAACCTTCACTGCAAATCCACCCAACCAGGCCTTACTGAGCTGTTCTGAACATCACAAGGCAAAGCCAGTGCCGACTATCGCACACCGGTCCCAATCCAAGGCACCCCTCTCCCCACGCCCAGCCCACTCCTGGGACCCTGTGGAACTGCACGCCAAGGCCACAGGCTCACACGGCTTCAGCTAGGCCAGTACAACTAAGAAGTTTGAGGGAAAAGGAAAACAAACCAGGAGAAACACAGTTGTAAGCTGAAGAGGATGAAGGTAAATGTAGGTGATCAAAAGTGCGATCTTCCTAGCGGCCAAGGAAGAGGCAAGACATGCCGTCCAAAATACTGCGTTAAAAGTATGAGCATCTTAAGTGGAACTCAGAAAACATGGCAGAAAGATCAAAAATAGACTAAGGAAGAATCAGCAATTACATCTGCCACAGATAAGCAGCACCACCCTGCAGAAACACCCAAGTGCATTTAAAAAGAGGAACACCAAATGTGGGGCAAACCATACCACTTTCTCCTGAGGTTGGGGATGGCGGTGGGGTGGCAGCAGTAACGCTGTGTTTGTCCCAGACAGTCTCCAAGATACCTACCAAAAAGAAAAAAAGGAGAAACTGAATTTAAAAGGAAAACAGAGCACAGCAGGTAAAAATCAGATATAAATGATTTGCTGACACCTTTGGTCAAAGACCTGTATTTACACATCCCTCTCTCAACCATATACATATATGTATGTACACATATGTATACATGCATGCATGCATACATACATACATATATATCCAACAGCTTCCTGGACACCACCATGTGGATATTCAAACTCAACTATATTTTTAGGATATCTGCAGCTAATTCTCTTACATTCTTCACCGAGTAACCAACACCATGCTGCTAATCTCAGCATCTGCCTCTGTTCACCCACTGCTCCACCTGCCCCCACCTTCTGCCCACCCCACAAAGGCTTCATCATGCACAGCTGAGAGCTGTTCCTTCCACAAGGAAAAGCTTCCTTCACTTTCTCAACCTCTGGCCTGACCTCCTTCCCCCAATTCCAACATGACCTTTCTGCTACTGTCTGTATCTCAGAACCCTACGCAGCTGTCACCTTTTCAAAGAAGTCTTCTGTCTGCTCAGCTCTGCCTGCACGTGGAAACACCCCGACCCTACCACTCTACTGTGCAGGGCTTTCTATCCCCCTGGAGTATATATTTTTAGAGAAAGGGGCTGTGTGCTATTTCTGTCTGTATCTCCTTACAGAACCTGGTCTAAAGGTGAGCAAAGATTTTTGAAAATATTTTGTCTTCAAAATATTTAATATTACAACTTGGATGAACTTTGAAGATACTGTGCTAAGCAAAAAATGTCAGAGACAAAGGTCACATATCATATGACTCCATTTTGATGAAAGTCTAGAATAGGAAAATCCATAGACAGATCAGTGGTTGCCAGTGACTGAGCACATGATAAAGATGTTCTGAAATTAGCTAATTGTGGAAGTTATACAACCTTGTGAATATACTAAAACCACGGAATTGCTTTGCTTTAAATTAGCAAAGCATGAATTGCATCTTAATTTTTACAGCATTGAATGCCCACACAATAGAACACAGATATCAGAAATGGTCTGTAATTCTAGATATTTAATCTAGACATAAACTCCTAGAATTGGGAGTGTCAATAAATGCGCTTTGAAGGAAAAAATACTTGACTGTTTGGGTTTCTCCCCCACACCTTCCAGGTGCAAAATGACCTAGTTCACTTATGCTCAAACATTCTTATAACCAGTTTTAAGCACCTACCACACGCCCTAGCACTAAACCAGACACAGAAAGTGAAGCATCCGTGAAGCAGGCAGGGTTGGGGAGCCGAAACACATGGCTGTGCTATGGCACTCCCGCGGCCACCAGCAGTCACGGCTTTGAGACCCAGATGCCACGCTCCCTGCCTTCTGTCTCTTTCTGCAGTTGGTTTTCTCTTTATTCTTACTTGTCACACACTGTCACAAGGTGATAACAGACAAGATGAAAAGAAAACACCACACATGGCTACAACCGAGAACACAGGGCTGATCTGACATCTTTGTCTCCTCCCCACAGAGAATTTGAAATTTTCTCCAACTTCGCCAGATCTTCAAGTTATTTTAATTAATAGGTTCTCCACCCACATTACTGAGCGCACAGTAATCAGCATTTCAATCACATTCCTGCAACCTCATTAATCAGTAACCAATTAAACATAAGATCATACTAATATAACCACTAACAGGATCAACTAATGAAAGACTTACAGAGTAAGTCACAAGCATTCTCTAAGGTCACTGCAATGGGAGACACCGGGAGGTGCAGGCATCCTGCACCCCATCCTTTTCTTAGGCCCAGGCCTCACCTGTCAGGAGCCCCAGCACTGTCTGCACCTGGTCCAGCAGCAGCTTCCGCAGTTCCTCCTTCCTCGCCACGCTGAGGTCCTCTCGGGGACAAGCCAGTTCTTCCGAAGTTGTCTTCAACATGATCAACCCAAGGGGCGTTGTCACAGGGGACTGGATCAACTGCCAGGAAGAAGCCAGCTCTGAGTTCAGTATCTAGCAAGTTAAGGTACAGAGAGGACTCTACCATAAACCTACACAACACCTCCATGTTTGCCCAGACGTGAATAGACTACAGCAATCAAAGTTTCAGAAGCGTAGAGCACACTTACGCACTTTGAACCATTCAAAATATATTTTCACCTTATTTTAAAGACAAAATTCTAACACCATGAACTTGATAACAATTCTCTTTCACACCCCACTTGACAATTTTTATATATGTCCAGATACGCAACAAGAGTCTTGATTATTTTGAGATACAGATAAGTGTAAACTAATCTGTGACCTGTGACCTTTCAACATTGAGGGGTTAAATCAACTTTACACTTCTAAGCTTTACATGTTTCATGAAAGTTCAAAATTAAACATGAGGCAGAAAAGAAATATGCATACACATCTTCAAGTATGACTAGTCATAATCTTACAGATAACTACTGTAGCAAATTGAGCTATTTTTCCTATCATCTTTAATAACAATTAACTTTAAATGTAGTTCACTCCCTGATACAAAGAAGTTTTTCATTTGCTCAGTCTGTGAAACATAAATCCTTCAAGAGGCCACTGGAACTGCACCCAGATGGAATGGCTATTCTCCACTTCAGAATACTACTTTCCTTCCCTGGAAAACCATTTTTCTCACTGCAGAACAAGAAAAAGCTAGTCCCCAGAGAGGAGGGAAAGCACTAGACTAATGGGAACTTAATAACATATTCAACTGCCCTCAGAAGTAGCTTTATGCAAAACCAGCAATGATTAATATGTGCTAAAAATGCTCTATATTAAATCAGTTCTAAGTACCACAATTATTCTCTTTACTTTTTACAACTTTGGACTATTTCTAAGACTGACTTTAATTCAGATATTACAGTAGGAGAGGAAGAGGAAATCCCACCTTTAACAAATGCTCTTTACATAAGAAGGCAGAACTGACCCTCCTGAAACACCTCTTTCCATCGGGAAACTTTTGAATTTCCATCTGTAATTTTAATTATTTCCATTTCTTTCACTTGTTTCTCCATCTCACCCCAGACCTCTCTCCATGGTCTCCAAAGCTCTCAATCTTACTCTACCAGTCAGGACTGACCTGACTCACTAAATATTCAACTTGGGAATAGTTTCCTAGAGATATAAAAAGCTTCTGTGCTCCCCAGATATTAAAAAAAACCCCTACAGCATGGCAATGGAGCATGAAGCTCTCCTTTCTCTCACCATTTGGGTATAGGAGATATCAGCAAGAAGCCATTAAAAAAGCAAAATTATTCTTTATTGAAAGAACACCAAGATAAACCATTAATTTTCCTTCCCTCTAGTTTGTGTCTAGAAATCAATTTATTAAAAGTGCTTACCATTTTCACATATATAATTTAAGCTCGGATCATAGTAATCTCTGCAATTTATTTTAACAGAGAATAAGCACCTGCAGGGTGAAGATCAGGTTTAGATTCTTAGTATGAGCTTCTGAGAAGGTTCAATCATTTTTATTACACCACGCAATCAGGGACAGCTTTCCTAAACTGCCTGTCCCTTAGCCATTTGACCACAGGGACAATGTGCTCAAGTCCAATTCAGAGATTTTAAGAATCTGAAGAGAACTCCAGAGAGGTGTAGTGTATCTGCCAACTTTCTGGGAGCAGGAGGGGGTGGGGGGGGGGGGAACAGGAGTCAATTTTCACTTGTAACTATTTCCTTCTCCTGTGGCTGAGAAACGTTCTGACCAATAACCAGAAGCATAAGCACTTTTCTGGGGACCCAAGAGGGGACTCCTCTCTGCCTCATATAATGGTTGCCAAATTATAACACAAGCTGCACAAATGCCCAGCATTGTCTTACGTTTTAAAAGGAAGCAAATTAAAAATATTTTCAAAAGAACTGAGCCCCCCCCCACCCCCGAAAAAGCCTCACAAGTCAACCATGACAGAACTGAGTCAACAATAAATAAACCTCTGAGTTGGTTTAATCGGAGGATCACATTATGGTGCTACTGAGGTCACAACCAGTTTTGCTCATTTGTATTTTAGTAATATTTTGTATTGCATTACTGTGGGCTTACATGGCTCCCACTGGCTCGGTTTTCCTCACCAAGGCCTGAAAAAAAGGCTGACATTTGTGTCATTGGCAGAAATGTCAGCAATTGAACACCAGTCACCCCTGATAAGGCTACCGACCGGTTCTCAGGGGTAAATAAGAAGCAGAAACAATACAATTGGAAAGGATTTGAAAGATCCCTTAGTCCAATCCTCTTATTTTACAAAGAAGGAAATGGAAGCTCAAGTAAGTAACTGAAGTTGCTAAACTGAGGTTTTTGTGAT
Source organism: Uropsilus gracilis (assembly GCA_004024945.1). NCBI lineage: Eukaryota > Metazoa > Chordata > Mammalia > Eulipotyphla > Talpidae > Uropsilus > Uropsilus gracilis. Next base: position 24,044 of record PVHY01014931.1, on the reverse strand, counting down.
AAACTTGGACACAGAGGCAGAGCCAGCTGCCTCCCAGTTCAGCCCTCTTTCCAGTACAGGGCTTCAAAGTCTCGAAGGCTGCCTGAAGCTAAAGTCACTTCTGAAGGGGGAAAGAGGAGGGGTGAGCAGCAGGGAAGACAACCAACCCACGTAAGACCACAATCACTTCACCTAAAAATCTCGCATCCTCATTTGTTATCATTAATTAGACATCCAGGATAGACAGGAACTGACCGGAGCTGGGTGAAGGCACTGCCCCCTCACCTCAGGCAGGACTACAGGACATGTCACTGACCATACCAGGAATGAATCAATTCACTTAGACCCCCAAGCTTGTTACTCTTTTCCATCTCCAATGGATTGCCTGGTTCTGTCTTAGAGACATGCAAACTATCACAACTTTACTCAACTTGCAGAGACACAAACTATCAGAGCACTAGGAAAACCTCTCACTTCTCATCTCGTGTCCCACTTCTCCAGGCTCCATGGCCTACCTCCTCCTCGCCATTCCACAGGTCCTGTGCATTTGCTATTCCTCCTCAAACACTGTTCCCCTGATGCCCACCTGGTTCGCTCCATGACATCCACTCAGGCTGCAGATCAAAATCTGCTCCTCAGAAAAGCCTTCCATATCATTCCATGTGAGTAACACCCCTTGGCAGCCTCTTCCTTCTTACCCTGGGTTTAGTTTTCTTCCTAATACTTACAACTACCTGAAAGGTTTTAATTTTTTCACTTACTATTTACAGATGTCTTGTGCCTTGTCCTTCAAGATTTTAAGTTCCATGAAGATGGAGGACAGTGTATCTGTTCATGACTATATGCCCAACAACATTCTTAATGAGTACTCAGCTAGTATTCAGCAAACATCTTACTGAATAAATGCAGGACTCTCCTCTCTAGTATCAATCCAACAAATCTCTAGATAAATGAATCACTGAAGAAAACATAACAAAAATGAATGAAGAATTTTTTGTACCACTTGGAAAGACAATCCAAGTGCAGTATTATGGATGCTGAGCTTTTTTTGACTTGCTGCATCATTCAAATAGCTTGTAGGGAAAACAGACAGAATGTTAGAAAGTGATGTTGTTCTCGCCAGGCGTGGTGGCGCACGCCTATTATCTCAGTGCTGGGAGGCTGAGTTCCAGCCTCACTTGAGTCTGCAGATTCAAGACTACCCCAGGCAACATAGTAAGACCTAGTCTGGAAAAAAAAAAAAAATTTTTTTAAAAAGAAGTGATGCTGTTCTCAAAAATCCTGAACCTACAGTCACTGACAACCAATTTTCAAAGAATTTTACTTCTATAAATTGTATATAATACCCATTTCCAGCAAATCTGGTATCTCAATACCACAACCATGTTTCCAACTTTATCAAGGATTCCAATGATTCAAATGATCTCTCTCTCTCTCTCTCTCTCTCTCTCTCTCTCTCTCTCTCTCTCTCTCCCTCCCTCCCTCCCTCCCTAGTTTCTATCTAGTCCATGATTACTTTTGGGTTCACATATCCTAATAATGTCTTGCTAGATATACAAAATCTAAAAAGGCATCTTCTGTCAAACTAAACTCACCACCTTCTATCTAAATCCCTTCCTTCTTCCTGCATCCCTGGCTTAGAAAATCTGTCAGCCAGAAATCTGAAAGGCATTCTCGATTCCTTCACCCTGCACTACCACCACCTGCTTACTGATCAGTCCTATTAACTCCACCTTCCAAGAGCTATGTCTCAACTCATCAGGGAAGCCTCTGCCTGGCTCAGATACGCACAACCTCACCCAGCCTTCTCCAACAGAGGCCTAACTGACTTCTTTCACTCTCGTCCCACCCTTCTGGCAAGCCCCAGGCCACTGTGGTGCTGGAGGTGTCGTTCCCATGTAAACATTTTGAGCATGTGTTCCTCTTTCTCAACACTTTTCAGCTGTTCCCAAAGGACCATGGATGGAAACGCTGCACCCCACTGCCAAGAGGATGTCCCTTCTTGTCTGGCCCCAGCCCATCAATCCTGTCCCTTCCCCTCCCACTCCACTGCCCCCCACCTCATCAGGAACAACCAAAAAGTAACTCAGCTCCTTGGGCCTAAACGTTATGCTACCAGAGCACTTTGAACACACTTCCTCTATAGCAATTACCAGATGATTAGGTAATTACTGTCTGTATTGCCAGCTCCCCACTAAATTATAATTACTGGAGGTCTCATCCTTACACCCTAACACCTGGTGCAATACCTCAGAGGCTTTCAAATGTTTGCTGAACAGAATTTCACAAGAGGTCAGTAAATCGACTGATTCCTACCCCATGCCACCTTTTCTCCACTGCACCAGAGGACATGTCTCAAAAATACAAAGTTAAGTGAATAAAATTATCTATTTCTATAATGACCTTACAGCTCCAATGCCAAAATGCTAATTTAAACTCCTTTTAGGACAAGGCAATAATCACTCTACAGACAGACAATTTACAAGACAAAGTCTGCTCAGGTAGATCCTTACCTGCAGAATGTTGGTAAAAAAGTCATGGTAGAACATGGGCCAGTCCTGACGGCCAATGTCAACGATAACTTTGCAGAGCTTGTTCCGGATAAAGTAAGGTAAGGTTTTGTGGTGAGCCAAAAGGAGTTTGGGCAGGCAACTACGGATTTCCATCTTATCCTGAGACGGCACCCCAAGCCACATTTTATTGATCAAATTCTGAAAAGCAAATATACATCTTTTAAGTTCACAATCTATACATAAAAAAGTAACTGTTTTTCCTCCAATGATAATCTGTATCCCAGAAGACAGTAACAACTGAGGAACTCGGCAAAAAGAATAAAGGTGTTCAAATCACAGGCTTCCATAACCCACGCTACAACAACCAGGTACAGGAGCTCACACCGAAGGCAGAGCTGTACATGCAAGCACCTTCATCTTCACAGGTCTCCAATGGCCACCAAAATATAGAGAAATAACGTAAAAGTTCAATATAAGAGAACAGACTCATAAATAAGGGTAAAAGTACAAAATGGCATGAGTAATATGATTATAATTAGGATTTCCTTTTAACACAAAAACTGGATGAGAGTTGATATAAATGAAATTTTTTGGTGGTTGGTATTATGAGTATCACCCCTCCTCCCAAACTATTTTTCTTTAATTCTCTTTCTCTTTTAAAGTGGTAGCAATGGAAGAAAAATTACTCATTACCACTAACAAATACCCAACTACCAACCTAATTCCACCTGACCTTACCGGGCCCAGGGAAAGAAAGGTACCCCAGAATAGCAGACATTTAGGTAAAAGGCAGTGTGTGAGCAGTCCCTGAGCTGAGGGACCACGGTCTCCCAGTCATCTGCCTAGCTAAGCTCAAGTCCAATGCCATGGCCACGGCTAAATGACTAAAATGTACTCTGCAGAACAGATGCTCACTGATGACTTACCTCAAAAACTGTTAAACTGTACATCATTACATAGTCATTCCTAGTGCTGGAGAGAAAATACAGGCAGAACCTCCAGGCTCCTATTTGCTGGGCAAAGTTATTAAGAAGTTCCTCTGGAAAAGTTAAATAGCAAACAAAGGTTATGAAAATACATGAAATGAATACAAGGCCGAGCTGACTTATTATTATTATTTTTTTTTTTTGAGACTAGGTCTTGCTATTTCTGCCCATGGAACCGCAGGCTCACGTTGCCCGGGGTACCATGGACTCAAGCAATCCCAAGCCTCAGCTTCCCAGGTAGCTGGGATTACAGGCACATGCCACCATGCCCAGCTATATTTTTTGGGACTAGGTCTCTCTGTGTTGCCCTGAGCAGGACTTGAACCGTGATCCCTAGCCCCAGCCACTTCATAGGCTGAAGCTTACAGGCTTGAGCCACCGTGCCCGGCTTTGTCTTATTATTTTAAACACATCTTTTTTCCATATAATGGTTTTTTTGTTTGTTTGTTTGTTTGTTTTTTGAGACTAGGTCTCACTATTTTTGCCTGTGGAACCGCAGGCTCTCGTTGCCCAGGGTACCACAGACTCAAGCAATCCCCAGCCTCAGCTTCCCAGGTAGCTGGGATGACAGGCATGTCATCTATTTTTTAGATAGCTGGCACGCCCAGCTATTTTTTGGAACTAGGTCTTGCTATGGGCCCCAGGCGGGACTCGAACCGCTATCCCTAGCCCCTGCCGTTTCATAGGTTGAAGCTTACAGGCACGAGCAACCATGCCTGGCTTTTTCCATATAATGTAAATGACGTCAAAACCAACTACAAAATCTTGCTGATTCTTCAATAAGAAGGAATCTACCATGCAAAATTTCTTTTCACTCTGAGGTGACCATGAACATGATACATTCACAAAACACAGTAATTGTCTTGCTACGGACAATTAGAAAAGAAACTTTCATTGTTAAAATTTTTTCTTAACCTGAACCTGGTATGTGGAAAGACACTTGTAAGAGAATAATTTCACCTTAAAATGTTAATTTTTAACTGATTTCCTCTTGGGTGAAAGAGAGAGACAACAGAGGTCTCCTTACCACTCACACCATCCATACAGAATGATGGCTTGAAAATATCAAGATTAACCTTATGAAAAAGAATAGGGAAAAATGGATGAGTACTTAGGATGGCTAGATCTCTTCATGTGTTGGTTTTATTTTAAAACACCACCCCAAAAAATAAGAGTAGCAATCATGGGACTTGCTGGGTACAGCCCTGTCTGCATCAGTCAGAATGGTTTCTTCCTCCTTGGGCTGCTGGCATCAGCAATAAGCATCCGTCGCCATGTTCTGGACATGTAGCCCCTGAGTACCCTTGACCTACAGCACTAGACATGAAACATAACACAAAAAGGGTAAAAATACAAAGGCAACAATCCTGACTCTAAAAAGACCTTAGGTGCGGCTCCAGTGGCGCAAATGGTTAGCGTGCGGTACTTATAAAAAGACCTTAGGAAAGTAGCCAGCACAGGAGCTCATACGAGTCACTATTCTAGTCACATTGAAAGTCACTGTTCTGTTAGCACCCAAATTACACTAAACAATACAAGGCAGTCTCATTTTTTTAAAAAAAAATCCCATAAAAGGAATCTGATGGTTTGTTTTCATAATTAAGTAAAAGGTAGGTAACACGGTAAAATCAAAGTGGAGAGAATAAGCTCTAACTGAAACTGAGGACCTCTGGGGTAGACTCTGTCACTAAACCACCAAGTCTGATTCCCAAGTAAATCATTGTGCCTCTTAAAGATGCTTCAGCTTCCTCCACTGTTGAAAGGACCAGACAGACTGGAGGCTCCCTGCTACCAGCGCTGTCTCTCTCAAGAGCACCAATCACACATGCTAGTGTTCAGTGGAGGGTGAGTGGAGCCCCTTCAAAGTCCCTCACCTCCTTTCTCCCACCTAGCTAGGAAAGCCTTTAGTTTATCCTAAGACATCAAAAATGAAGCAAGAAGTAGCTGCAGCCCACACACTCAAATAAAGCTAGGAAGACTAGGAACAAAGAGAACAGAACTAAGACACACCCACTATATAGAACCAAACCCCCGGATTCCCCTTAGCCTGCTATTTAAATTAGACATTTGTAGCATCTGGTTATTTAAAGCTATTTTAAAGTCAGATTAGAATATGAACATGTTTGGAAGGTTCCACAGCTAATTCATGAATGTAGAAGGTGAGCAAATACTTGGTTTGCAAACCAAAAATTAAGAGGAGAAACAAAAGCATATCTATCAGCCAAAAAGAGGAGTGAGTAGAAATCTGTTGGAACAGAGTAGACCGACATCAGGGAAAGATCCTTCACCTCCTTTGTAAGCATCAGTGAGCTCTTACTGCAAGCGTAAGGTGCCTTAGTGGCATGAAACCAGCAAGAGGGATGGATCACTCTCTGGAGGGTGCACGCCCTGAAAACCAAGGGCAGAAAGCAGAGTGGATCTCCCGAGCCAGGGCTCCATTTCTGTCGGCTACCCCTGCTATACATGCTCTGTTCTCCACAGCACACACCTCAGGACAGAGAGGCACACATGGGGCAGGCTCCAAAGAAATCACCAGGTTTCAAAGTAAAGAGATAAGAAATTAGCATCTGGCAGGAGCTCCTGAGATGCCGGGGAAAATGGGCCACAGCCAAGGCGTCCTGGGTGACCTGCAAGTCCAAACACCACCCAAGCTTTGGGCCAAAGGCAGAAATCAGTCATGACATTTAACTGGTCGACAGCTTAGAGAAGCTGAGCGGGGTGAAGAAATGGGCCTCCATCAACCCTTTCAGGTTCGGGGCACCCAAGGGGTATGAGCTGGGAGAGGGGATTAGTAGGCTCTGCCTTCTGGGCCCGACCCAGTGAGCCATTTTGGCTGGAGAAGGGAGCTGAAGCCCATTCAAACCATGCGGACCCTTGGAGAGAAGCTCCAGCTCACTCCTGCTGCAGCTGAGGCTGCTGGCTTGGAGGGGGGTGTTGGCAAAGGTGAGTCCTATGCCACTGGAACCTCAGGGCCTCAAGGGCTCCAGGTCCAGGGATCTCAGGTTGGGGAAGCCAGCCTCTGTACCACCTCCACGTGGGCAGGGGGTAGGGGCTGAGCACCTCTGCTGGGGGGGAGTGGAGGGGGGCTGAGGGGTCCTCTCTGGTTTACTCCAACCTCAGTAGACCTGCACTAGGAATGAAAACTCCAGTCTCTCCAGCTGAAGATATAATGCAGAGGAAAGGAAGCAACAATGGTCCTGGATACACTCACCACCTAGGTGGGACAAGCACAGTGTTGGGAACCACTGGGAAAGCAAGGTGAAACCAGCGATCAAGGTGACCTGACACAGATTCCTGCCTGCATCGCCTTTGGCGCTAGGGAATCAAACCCCAGGCCCACAGCAACATGCATCGTGAAACAGGCTCGCTCCTTTACCAATCAATGAGGGAGAAAGCCAACACGACTGGCTGTGGCCCCACGGTAGAACGCTAACAGAGAGGAGCTGGACCAAACGCCTGGGGAAGTCTGCTCAGCGGCGAATGCCTCACCACCATCCGCTGAGTGTTGGATTCCCAAACCCAGACATGGCACAGAACCAGCGAAAAGTGACAGAAAGGATCCTGGAGAAGAACCCCACATATCTGCCCAACAACAAGCTCTCGACATGCTCAACCTGACTATCTGCCTCAGCTACTCCTGGAGACCCGGGCAGCCTCATCTGTTGCTGTCCAGGAGTGCAAGTCCATACCCAGGAAAAAAGGATAGTTCTAGAAAAAGAAAAAAACCAGCTGGCCAAACATAGACCAACAGCTTCCAGCAAAGGAGCTGGAGTGACCAGGGATAGGGAATAAGGGCTACAATACAACCATACAAACATGACCAATATTGTACGATAATTACAAAATTTTTAAAAAATTTAAAAACTTAAAAAAGAAAAAAGGAAGAAATGGGCCTCCAGCACACTGGGGACACAGGAGAGCAGCTTCCCAGGAGGGGAAAACACTGAACATTGTGGGCCAGTTCAGCTACCCAAAGGGAAAACTTTTAGGCACTGACAGAGAAAAACCATTTTTGTTCTCAAGGTGGGGGTAAAGTGACCACTGAATGCAGTCTTTCCACGAGGCAGGGACCTGGTGCTTGAAGGCACTTTCCAGTTTACCACGTTTTGATGAAAGCCATTCATGCAAATGAATATAAAATCCAAAAGGTGTTGAGGTGCCAGGCGGCCTCAAGTGATTGTGCCTACATCTCTCTCATGTGAAGCCTTTACTTATCAAAGGATAAAACTGCAAATGAAAGTAGAGGTAAGGAAAATGAAACAAGCCACCAAAGTTAGCACCAGTTAAAGGATCTCTGGGTACTAAATTAGATTTGGGTTAGATATATACCCCCAAAAACATGTTCGCTTTGACACTTTCAAGAGTTGTTTTATGACTTTTTTAAATTAATGGCCATGGGCTTCTTATAAAGTTTAAAATGAAGAACAAAGCAGGGACAAGAGCTTCCCACACCTAGTCACTGGAGAGGAAATCCACCACTGCAGACTGGCATGAGTCCCCAGGACTGATGCTTACAGCTGGCGTTTCAGACCTCACCAGCCACCAACCATGAGAACCAAAGTAAAAGTAAAAGGCAGAACTCAAGAGGAAACATGCAGGCTTGACCAGTCATGGCTACCAACTCCCTCCTCCCCACCAGAGTCTTTTTTGTAATCAGTAACTCCTTATACTCACCGATCTCACGTTTTCTTTCATTAGTTGTACAATCGTGGAAAAACTCTGTCATCAGACTTTCCAGTGCCCTGAGGGAGGCTTCTTCAGATGCCTAATAAAGGAATTTGAAAAAAGATCAATAAATTTTATTCTCAATTCTCCTCTTTCTCAGTTCTTTCCAAGTCTCACTTAACAGTGAATTTAGTTTACCTCCTCAAAACATTTTGGTTCAATATTCTTCAAGCACATGGTATAAGCCAGAAAAACAGAAGAGACTTTGGCAGCTGACTCAAAACCCAAAGTTTTAGTATATTCTATAAATCCATGCTACTGTGCAATCAAAATTTTAATTATTTATGCTAAGGAGAAGGGGAGCAGTTAGTTCAAACTTTAATTCTGGACACTCACTGAAAGCAAATAAACAGCCCCTGGTCCTAACTGAACCAGGAAGAGCAAAAAATCAGGGAGAAGGTTAGGTTCCTTACAGCCCGTCTGTCAGTAGTATTTTCTCCCTCTGTCTGAATAAGTAGCCATAATCTGACTCAAAGCAAATGCAGCCAATTTGGCACATGGACTCCTGGGGTTTTCTGAAGGTGCTTCAGGAGTCAGACGCCCCAAGAACTCTCAATCTCAGTCAAAAGAGCTGAGAGCCACGCTGAGCATGGACTCATCCTCCACCAACATTCCCCACCAACAGGCTGACAGGGAAACCCAGACTTAGCAAAACTGCTTAAGCTGCCAATGAGAGAGGGACCCAAGGCCCCCACCACTCATCTTCTCCCTCTTCCATATGGAGCCCCAACCCATTCACTTCCTCTTCCCTCGGTGAAGTGGGGAATGTCAGCTGCAGCAGTGTTTGAGTCAAAGCCTCTGTACAACCCATTCAGATCACTGTGGAATGCTCAATGGCATTAATCTACCCAGAGAGAATCAAGAGGATATGGCAATTCTGATTTCTGGGTTATCTATTCTTTCTTGCCATATACTGTCTCCTCACCTCCCTTCTTAATGTACAAGACATTGCCCCCAGAGTGAAAACAGACTATATAAACTACATTTTAAAAGAGTAAGTTCACACACACATGTGTTCTGACCCAAACTGCAATGTTACCAGAGACTTAGTTCCCCACTTCTGAGGAGACAGCAAGAGTTGGGCCATCTCTGTGGATAAACCAGCTCCTGTTAGAACTGGTACTATACTGAGAGATTCAATCAGGTCTGCACAAGCCCACCTACATTGGCTAGCACACGGAAGCACACCACACAAGACTTGAGGCCACGCTTGAACAGCTCCAGGCACAATGTTCCCATCATACCACGGCCACAGTACCACAGCTGCATGGTGACAGCTGACCTCTGACACGCCGAGTGAGAAGTCACTGTACAGCAGCAGTTCCAGCAGAAAAAAATCTTTTATGGAGATCATTCTGTACCTGAAACCTTAAGGTCCTTTCCTATCTGAATTTCATTTATATTTCAACCTGTCAGTTCAACTAAAAAATATCCTTGGACTGTAAGTTGTTTTACTAAAACCACACAACTCATTCAAATAACTGGATATGGTACTAAACTAAGACCATAACCTTTCCTAACCTGCTCTAACAGCCTCACTATTCTCACTGATGGATTTTCTAAGTAAATGCTAAAATTTCAAACATTTTAAGAAAGTTATAGAAATCAAAAGATTGCTTTGAACTGTTTCATAAATCAAATTGTATACCCTTTCATTTCAAAAGGGACGTACTGTTTTATAAAGGAAGTTTATGGGGAAAAGTAAAGGAAAATCTCACATGGCACAGTAACTTACTGGCAAAAAATTTTAAAAAACAAATGCAATTCAAGAGATATTCTTCCAAAAAAACAGTTACTTTTAGTTAAAATTTAGTTAAATAAATTTAACTAAATCTAGTTAAAACAAATCAGTAGTTTTCCTGGAGCCAAAAATGAGTCTCTGAAAACTAAGGACGTGTCTTAAGGTTGTTCTACAACTTTTTTTTTTTCTTGTAGTGAATCGTTTTAGAGAAGATCCTTTAAAAAACAAACAATCAAAAACAAAAACAAAAAACTGGAGCTCAACACACTCAGGCAACCAACCCCATGACCTACTGTGTACAGCTCCTTGAGGCAGAAGCTGTGACCATGACAATTATGGGACAATTGTGGGTCAAGTTCCAACTCTAGTTTCATTCCCAATCCTGTCTGCCCCACCCTCCCTGCTCCAGCCCAAGTAGTCAACACTCTAGCAGAAGACAGAGAGTACCCACAAGGGTCACAGGACAGGTGTTCCCACCAAATGATGGTTACATAAAAAAGGAAACTCTAAAACCTGACCTGGTGGCACCCCAGGTGTTTCTCAATAAGAACAAACAAGTGTGTTGTCTGCATTTTCTATCTGTCCTGTAAATGCAATGCTAACACCCACCTCCCTGGGTATCAGGAGGTTCAAATGAAATGATCCATGTAAAGCTGTTAAGTAAACTCTGAGGAATTAAGTAATTCTTAGTAATGGCTGCTTTTTTTTTTTTTTTTTTTTTTTGGTCTTAGAAAACAGACCAAGGCAAAACAAAATAAATGGCTGGGGCCTACTCTGAAACTGGAGATTCACGCCTTCAGGCTTAAGGGTTTTGTCCCAAACAAATCTAGCTAGGCTTGTCCAAATGGATTTCAAAAATGAAACTAAATTTATAGGAAAAGGAAAGAAAGCCACGCATTTTCCAGGGTCATACAATCAGAACAGAGATGCAAAGATATAAAGAATAAGTTCAAAACCTGCAAAAGGTTGAAGGACAATAGTGAGGTTTCCCCATTGGTCCAACAAGGCCACTGGAACTTTTGCCAGCTGTTTCAAGCAGGTGGTAGCCAGAATCCATAGTGCAGTAGGTTAAGGAATTAACAGCAAGCATCAAGCATCAACACCAAGCACCATGGTGTGCCAGGGAGAAAAGACGTCACTTCCTACAGGCTACTGCAACACTACAATGATTCACTCACAAAGAACACTCAGGATTCAGATGCAACCAACTGCTTCCCATCTTGTGCTTGGGATTTAAGAACCAGATCTTGATGTACTAAGGAAAGACAAGATTAGCTCAACCCAAGAGAGCCACATTCACACTGGAAATACCAGCTGGATTCTAGACCCATGTGTGAGAGGCAAAATTATATATATAAAGATTCTAGAAGATAACACTGAACATCTTCAAGCTCCTGAATTGGGCAAAAATTTCTTAAACACATAAAAGCACTAAACATAAAGGAAAAGACTGATAAGTCAGATTGTTCATCAGATGGCACAATGAAAAGTATAAAAGAAAGTCACAAAATGGGAGAACATATTTTCATTATAGTTAGCAGAAAACTATCAGATTAGAAAATAATGTCTACATTCAATTAGGGAAAAAGAAATGATTCAAGAAAAACTTTAGACAGGAAAACAGAAAGGAGAGTATCTGAAAAGCCTGTACACTGGAACTGGGAAATGGAAATGAAAAACAGCGGGTTAGTGTTACCTATCCACCATGATGGCTACAATTAAAAATTTCAAAGACAGTAACATGTTGCTGAGGCTACTGAGCAACTGGAACATGCAGACATTGCTACTGCGGTGGGGGGACTGTTTGGAAAAGCCACCTGGTTGATCATAGTCAAACTTCAGAAGCCTATAGTTTTACTCCACAATAATATAGCCAAAAAAAATTTGTACAGCAATACCCCAAAAATGCACAGCAGTACCCCAAAAATGCACACCAATGTTCACAGTACCATTATTCGTAATATTAAAAAAAAAAAAAACAGAAGAACCTGCCACAATAGAGCAAATAAATAAGCTGTGATTCATTCATCCACAGAACATGAAAAGAACAGATGAATGTTGCTGTGCACATACACCATGAATGAACCTCACAAACACATGTTGAATGGAAGAAGCCAAAACATATCATTTTGCATTAATTATATAATTATAATGTGATTAATTTAAAACAACCCAAACAGATCTACGGTATTATAGTCAGAATATTTTGGAGGGCGGAGAGATTCTGGGATGACAGTATTTCCTTGATCTGAGCAGGGGGACCACTTTCATTACCACAGCACTGGCTTTAAAAAATGTCACACACCTCTCTGATATTCAAGTTGGTACTTTGAGATACTGAACTTAGAAAGTGTTTTTCCTCTACCAGCACAACTACTGAGAGCAATTTGGGGGCCTGCTGTCACACTGCCATGCAGCCTGAGTGCGAGAAGCCTGGGTCTGCAAGAACCAGCACCTGTCTGTCTGCAGAGCTGCCGGGCTGGCAACACAGTATGATGCGGGAGCTTGTGTGCAACTGCCTGAGAGTGACCCATATGATGCGGGAGCTTGTGTGCAACGGCCTGAGGGTGACCCGGTTCACCTCGGCAGCAGAGCAAAGACTGCAGGAAGAAGAGTTCAACCTGGCTCAGAATATACTCTCGGAGAACTATCTAAAACTCTATCTAAAAATAAACCTAAGCTTTCTGCTCCAGAGAGAGTTAAAATCTGCAAAGCGGAAGAGCTCTCAGCTGCACCTGGCCTCCGCTATCTGTCCAATGTAGTGCACTGTTCACAGTTCAGCAGCTCAGAGACCTAGATGCTGACTCATCTGTTAAGTCACCAATAATGACCCATAATCACCTAACACATTCTAAGAAAAAGGAGGGGACGGGTCACATCACTGGAAACTTTCTTGACTTTTCCCTATATCCTCTGTGGCTACAGCAAATGTCATCAGAACCAACTTCCATCACACGCTATTTCTTAGGGGTGTGCCTTTTCCCTCACCACTACTTACTTCACCAGGCTCTATCACCTCCTGCCTAATCACTATCATTTCTTTCACTCGGTCAGTTTTCCCAATTCCAATCCAATCTGTGCTTCACAACCAGGTATTACTTCTAAATACAGATTTCCTGCCCTAATTATTCTAAGCCTAGCTTAGAAAGAGCCTTTAAATCTGGACCAACTGAAAAGCTCAGTTATTCATTCAACAAATGAGCTCAATACTCACTAAGTAATAGAAACTGCATTAAGTCCCCTAGGATACAACAGTAAGTAAAAGCAAGCTTGGCTTCCAAGAATTGGAGTTGGGCTGGGGGGGGAAAGAGTAGAATCTATGAAGAAAAAAAGACCATGAGGGTTCCTACTGAGAGGAAAAGCTGCTGATGGAAAGGCTGCTGACTGGCCAGCACTCAGCACAGAAAGCAACGCCCAGTCATGGTTACTCATGGCTCCGGACACACACGTCCACTCCCATCCTTTATTTGCTCCCGGGGCTGCAATCCAGAGTTCAACCCGCACAACATTCCTTTCTGCTTTTCCAGGAGAGGATCCCTTCCCTGGTCTTCCGTCTTCCTCCAATAATCAGTTCAGAGTCCTTGGCCAGGCACGGTGGCTCGTGCTTGTAAGCTTCAGCTATGAAGCGGCCGGGGCTAGGGATCGTGGTTCGATTCCCGCCTGGGGCCCGTAGCGAGACCTAGTTCCAAAAAAAATAGCTGGGCGTGGTGGCGCACACCTGTAATCTCAGCTACCTGGGAAGCTGAGGCTGGGGATTGCTTGAGTCTGTGACCCCGGGCAACGAGAGCCTGCGGTTCCACAGGCAAAAATAGGAAGACCTAGTCTCAAAAAAAAAAAAATCAGTTCAGAGTCCTGCCCAAGGCACAGCTCCCTGGCTGCTTCTGAGAGAGGCCCAGTGAGAGAGCACAGGATCCCTGGGTGCCAATTAGTAGATGCCTCAACCCTGGCCTGGTTACTTAACCTGTCACTCTGGTTCCTCTTGAATGCAACTGGGGATAACACTTGGGGTTGTTCTAAGGATTAAAAATAATCTATGTGAAGCATACAGTAAACATCAAGGGCTAAACAACAGGATAAAACAGGGGTCAAACACTGTACCTGTAACTTTTAGACATTAGGCCTCTCTCACTAATCAAAGCATAAACTGTCTATAAGACTCTACCAAGTAGATCTATCATCCAGCATGGCCTGGTGTTCAAGTCTCTTACAGACCAGGTTCAGGAGGGCAATAACTAGAAGACTGCTGGTTTTAGTTTCTCAGGAAACTAAATCACTTTTAGTTTCTCAGGAATAATGGCATTTCCTTCAAGTTTAAGATACATCTGACTTTAAATTGCCCACTTTAATGACTTTGCTCACAAATACTCAATAAAAATATTTTGAAGAACAGGAGGTTGCTAATAATTTACCTGGGGGGAAAAAAAAAAAAAACACTGCAACTCAAACTAGATAATATGATAATATGGTGCTTTGCCCCTTAAAATAAAGCATCTGGATGAGCTTTCTCAAACCCTGACTGATTTTGTAACATTTGGCCTAAGTGCCTCTAAACACTCCCCACTAAAACTTATTAGCCTTTTTATAAAACTGATACTGGGGGAAAACCTTTTATCAAGTTTCTTGCTATCTTTTCAGAGGCAACATCTTGCAGTTCCTACGAAAAGTTGAATTAAGGGCATCTGATGTTCAGATTCACTGGCTGATACCAAAGGGAAAAAAATAAGAACAAGTGCCAGTGTTCCACTTGGTATTCCTGTGCATATCTAGAACAATTTTATTACTCTACTTGTTTGTATATAAAGAAAGTTTCTGAGAAAAGTGATTCTACAGGAGTTGCAGACCAAGCTTTTAAAAGTATCAAAACATCAATGGGAGTGTTACAATAGATAGCATTAACAAGGAAATTTAACCTCCTATAAACTTTCTCTGGAAACTAATGGGACTGTCATGGTGTTCTAAGCTCTCAAAAAGAACACTCATTCCTTCACTGCAAATAAAACAGAGGTGGGAAAAAGATCTTCAGGTCTGCATATATGCAAGATGAGATGCAATACTAAACTGAAAACAACAGCGCACAAAGGTAATCATCATGACATCTATCCAAGCCCTCCTAAAATTAGTTCCAAAGTTAGGATGCAAATGGAGGAAGCTGGTCAGGAGATTCAAGACAAATCCTCTTCTCATCTTCACTGTCACTTTTGTTATCTCAACCTGCAGACCATGTCTTTTTGGGGGAGAGAAGAGAAAAAAAAAAAAAACTAACAAACTGAAAACATCATGATAAAGTAGAAATCTCACTTTATTTCCCTAAAAGTAAGCTAATGTAACCAGCTGAACTGCCAAAGTCTAGCACTAAGACGTGTAGACACCAAAACCCCGGGGCATCCAACACCTCATTGCAACGGTCTCACTCAGCACCCCCACCATGGAGTTCCACTTAACCTGTCTGTGACAGACATAGAGCCTGTGCTAATGGGAGCGGAGTCCAGAGACACAGATATATATACTGAAGAAGCTAACTCTAAAAACTCAGTGCAGGGAAAAAATGTCTTCTACTGAAGGGAAGAAACAAGCCACACTGTATACACTCCAGGAAAGTGAGGCCAGGGCAGATGCACTTGAACAAGGCCAGGGCAGCTTTGAACATGATCCTGGACTAACCACAGAAGCCACGCTTTTGCCTCCTCATTGTCTTGCCTGAATCTGAACATTCGCACTTTGAGTATACACAGACATAACTTTGTATGATACCATCATGCGTATACTTAATATTGGATGAAAAGATACACTCCAGCTGCATCAACACATAATTCTAGTCATTAAAGGGCACTTTTCTGCTTTAGTCTACAACTACCATAGAGCTGGCAGCGGCACAATATCCCCCCAGCATTTCTTGGGTTTGCACGGTGCCCAGTCAGACTCTGCCTGTTCCACGAAGAAAACAGCACTGAGGACATGAGTGAGAAGCTGGATGAAAGCCCAGCCAGCCCCACTGTGGTGGAGGTAAGGTCCAGGTAGAATCTTCTGTCCCCACAAGGGCCAATCAGGAAACACTGTACACGGAGGACAGTACGCTTCATGCTGTCCAGGTACTACTGGTAAACACAAATAAGAGGCCCCTATCCGCAGCTGGTGGTACACCGGTGTCGAAAATTTTAAACAACAAATCTAAAGACCAAAGAGTCATGACAAGTAGGTGCTACCCTGATTCTAAACTAGATCCTATCCTGGAGGGGAAATGTTATAAAGGACAAAACTGGGCCAGCTGAGAAACTGGAATCCAGATGACAGATCTGATGGAAGCACTGAATCAATGTTAAATGAACCAAAGATGGTGAGCACACTGGGGCACACTACCCCTTGCTGGAAGCATGCGCAACAGAGCAGCAGGTCATGACATGGACAGCCTGCTCCCAAAGAGGTCAGGAAAAGCCATGCTGTGTGCGTTCATGTCCATACATGCATACAGGCATACGTCCAGGCAGAGGGTGTAAGAGTGCTCTTCATACCTATAGCACTCATTCCTTGCAGTCCTCCTTTTTTTTTTTTTTTTAAAAAGAGACTAGGTCTCACTATGTAGTACTCATTCCTTGCAGTCCTTTTTTTTTTTAAAGAGACTAGGTCTCACTATGTTGCGAGGGTAGTCTCAAACCCACGGACTCGAATGATCCCTAACCTCAGCCTCCGTGGAAGCTGGGATTACAGGCACATGCCACGACGCCCAGCCTCCTTGCGGTCTTTCTGTCAGGAAAATTATTTCCAAACCAAAAGTGTTTGAACATCTCATCTGTTGGACTGGGACACTCTACCTTGTTCCACATTACTCTGAGCCAGCTGGACAAAATGGAAAGAGAAAATAAGAGAACAGAACACAAGGAAGAGATTTCATTCCTCAGATCAGGTGTATCATCACACACATACATTAGGAAGTTTGCATCTGCTGATTAAGCAACAACCATATCCCACAGGACTGAAATACTTATAAGGTATATGCTTATTTATTTATATACCAGTCAGACGGCTTTAATTAGAAAGCCAAAAAAGTAAATGATAAAAATAGTTATTCTGCAAGAAAGTGTCTAAAATAAATGAGTAAGTTAGCCAAAAATAGGCTCTCTCTTCACAACCCCATCTGTTTCACTTTCCCAGGTACATATCCCAGGAGGATGAATGTTTATATCTGCACACCTAGTCAATTAAATTCAAAAGACGCTTACTGAGCACATTAATTAACATAAGGCATGCTACCAAGAAATCCTAAAACAGGATCACAGAATCTTAAGACAGAAATAAACAAATCCCAGAGAACATCAAGTCCAAGCTCATTTTTTAAGGAGAAAAATGAAGCTCAAAGAATCTCTTGCCCACAATCAACCAGAGCCCTTTCCAGTATGCAGCTCCTCTCCCTGCTGAGAGGCACAGAGGAACTATGCTCCCAGGGCTGGAAAGACAGTGAATGAGTCAGTTCCACCTTACAGATGACATCAGGTACCAAATAGATATGAAGGTGATGGAGGTGATGGGTAACCACAAATACTGCCAATCTAAGTACAATTAACACTACTCTTATGTAAAGATGAACTCACAGACAAATAACTTCATTTCCACTACTGTAGCCACTACACTGCTCAAGAGCAAGTCTCCTGTAAAACCCATCCCACCTTCTTCCTGAATCACCTGCAGACAACATCCTAAACAGCTAAAATAACATTTGTTTGATTGTGACAAACAGCTCCAGGCTGTACGATGACTGTTGGGGGAGCATAATCACCTTTCTCCAGGTTCTATCCAGTTCTACTTAGTCTCAAGTGCAGATCAAGGTCTAGGTCCTCTTCACGAGTGGCAAAGCTGCAATGCCCACGCCTCCCATCCTAATTTGACCTTACCTTCCCAAGTGTAGGGGGGAAAGCTGGGTCTAGCCACAGCAAGAAGGTAAATCACAAAGGAGGACAAGCTTCTCTGGAAGGTAAGGAGAGGAAAGGATCTACACTTAGTTCAGGAGGGTTCTGATGCAGTGACCTAGCACCAGAGAGACAGGGCCACTGGTGGTTGACTTGGCTCTCCCCAGGGCACCCATCACAAATAAATTAGAAGACAAATCACACCTGTGGGAGAAAAGAAATGAGGGGGTGGAGACAGAGTCCAGAAGAATGTACAGTACTCCTGTACTGCTCCCACCTGGAACAAAGACAACCACAGCCTGAGTGTGCGCGGAGGCAGGGATGAGCAGACATTGGAAGCGGCTCGACATGAGCACTGAGAACTAACAGGCATCCTGGGAACCCGTGCTCCTGTGAGGGAGCAAGTCTCAGCAGGCCAAGCAGAGAAGAACCAGGTTAGGGTCAGTCCTGACATCAGAGTACAGCCCGCGTAACTCTGGGCAGAGCTCTTGGAGCATCCAGGATATTAAAACAGAGTCTGATGAATACAAAGCACTGTGCCACGTTGGTTAACGCCAACTCTTCCCTCGCTGGCCTCTGGAATGACCCAAAGGCCATGGCTTTGTTCTCCTAACGCCCTAAATCATCACCAGTATGGCCCTCAACAGGAAGTAGCAGCAGACCTTAACCCTTCAGTTCTGGCGTAGTCACATGGCCTGAAGACTCTCAAAGCATCATGACCCACTGCCAGACAGCACAGATGCCCCTCATGCAACACCAACACCGCAATGCCTGGGACAAGCATGGCCGGGGAACCTCTGGTTCTGCAGGCAGGAAGCTCAGTGCTGCTGCCAAAGCAGAGATCTGTGTACAGGAGGAAGCGACTCTTCCTGTCCTGGACTGAATACACCCCCATCACCAGAGAGTGCCACCTGCCACAAAAGCAGGCGACAGGCAGACTCTGGTGAGAGCCACTCCCCAGTCAGGGACTCCACATCCTGCACAGCATGACAGGTCAAGGCCATTTTGTGACGTTTTATTTACAGTAACATATTTGGCAATCAAAACGATTTTTAAAAAGCTATGACTTTTACAATATGAAAAACAATATTGTAGTATTGAAACTATCCATCCTCCTCCTCCACTTAAAGTTCCATTGAGTTGGAAAGCCAGAATGGCACAGGCTCCTGCTCTCTCATTTGGTGTAAAAGACAGAAAGTAGCTACTTCGCGCCTGTCCAATGATCAAAGGTGCCAGGTACCTTGGCCTGTTCACACACAAGAATTATGAAGGAGGTGGTCCTAGGGACAGTTGCCTTAGGTCACCAGTTCCCTCACAAGAAGCACAGCTTGAGAAAGCAGCAAGCATCACCCTCCCCTTAGTTTCCACCGAAGCGCCACATCATGGGGAAGGAGCGGAAAGCTACAGAGTGTTGCACACCCCAACTACGCAAAGATCAGTAAGTCCACACCATTCTGTTCTCCCCCTCCTAACACAGGACTGGATGGATACTCTAGCCTGGGAATGTCTGAAAAGGCAGTGTGTCCTCTACAACTGTGCAGGGACGTGGCTCCAGAGTCAGTCGCAGTTCAGCATCTGATTTCGACTTCACACTCACATGTACGTCACCATCTTGAGCAAATTACTCATAGCCTCAAGCTTTTTCACTTGCAAAATGGACTTACACACTTCCCCTTACCAGGTAGTTATGCGACATAAATGACATAACATATGCAACTCCCCTGACACCCTTAACCATAAATGAGCAATATTAGTTCACTATATATTTCACTGGTGACTCAATAAACTTTAAAAAAAAAAGGGGGGGGGGAGGAAATCAAGTAAAATTGTCACATGTCAACTATGTGCTTGAAACTATTCCAATTGTCTTACTTTCATTTTTATACAGATCACCAACCAGCAGGTAAGCAAAGAACGGAAGCAAAGAGCTACAGGCATTCCAGGTTTCTACTTGTATTCTGGACAAGTGGGTTTGGGACTAGGTCTACGATCCCCACAGCAAAAGCTATTTTGTTCTGATTTTTTCTTTTAAAAAAAAATACTGCACAGAACCCTAATGTACAAAACTCACTAAAGGACTGTTTAATTAGTGTGTGGGGCAGGGAAGGGCAAGGGCGGGGGAGGGTGCACACAATGAGAGAGTCCAAATCCAGCACCTGAGAAACCACCAAGAAACCCTAGGGGCCTGCAGAGAGTGAGGGGAAAAAAAACACACCACATGAAACACCTCACCTCTGCACTAAACAAAGCTGCTCCAGCATTATGTGTGATTCAGGTTCAAACAACTCTAGAAAGTTTTCTTCGAGTGGTAAGTGGCAGCTAAAAAATTCTCTCAGGCATCTCTCAAGGGCCTCACTCAGGTTCTCTGGCAGCTGCCCAGGGCGGCCATTAAATCGCCACATCATCTGGTGATTGAGCTTCACTGTCCCCACACTTCCTGGTTCTGTCTCCTCACCCAACCTTTGTCTTGGCCGGACCCAACTTCTCACTTCCCCACCCCATGACAGCTCCATGTCTCCACACATGCCATTTCCTCTACCTAGAAAACTCCTCTCTACTGTTAAGACTCCTTGAAAAGGTCACCACCTTTGGGAAGCCTGCTGCCGCTTCCCCGAGCAGTGCCAACCATTCTTTCTGGGTTTCCTAGCATCATCACACTGGACACGGTGAGCTGAAATCACCTCTGGAGCTAGCATACAATGCTGGCAAGGGCATATACTAATGCCGCCTCACTGGAAGATGAGTCAGTGACAGCGATCAGACTGTTAAACACACCTTCACCTAGCAAGCACACTTTCAGCAATTTTTCCCCACTCTAGTTATCTTTGTCCACATCACTCTTACTCTCAAGCAAAAAAATTCATCTATTTCCTGAGGTCATATTGTGTCAGATGCTGTCACGAATGCATTTATTAGTTCTGAGGCTGGGCTATTTGTTCACCTGAAAGTTCTCCAAATCATGGTGCTATAAAGATCAACAGCTTCTAGAAGACAGCCCTGGAGATTCCCAGTGGAATATGGAAAGTGCTTTCACCATCCCCCCACCATACTTTGCTATTCCCATCTCCGTTCCTACTTTAGGGCCCAGCGAACCACCACCGCAAACTGGAAATAGGACATCCTGACCAACTAAATATGCTGAATTCAAGACTGCTGCCACAGATGGGTTATCAATTTTCAAACTATAATACTTAGAGTTAACTCAAAATCTAATTCATCTTTTTTCTGTTTTAAAACATATTGAGGCCATCCATTATATGATGCCATTTAGACGAAACATCCAGAATAAGTATATTGGCAGAGCTAGAAAGCACATTTGTCTGGCCAGGGGAAGGGGAAAAGGGATATGGGAAGTGACTGCCAAGCAAATCCTGGGTAAACAAGTGATAAAGTGGCTCTGGAACTGGCGAGGTGACTGCCACACAAACATGGGTGTAATTTGGTGTCAACGAGCTGGATACTTTAAAATGGCAAATTTATGTTGTATATATTTCATCAAAAACTTAAGAATGTGAAGAAAATGAAAGCTAAGGCACCATTTTTATATATTAACATATAAAGGATACTTTAGTGCATACTAAATTAAAAAAGATACTGAGGAAGAACAAAATGCCCATTTCTTAACCTACCAAATTTGCCTCAATTTTCTTAGGACTACCCCATGCTGACAAGTGCTATTTATTTACAGCTGGTGGGAAGAATTAAAAACTGGTATAACCTTTCCGGGAAATATCTGGCAATCTTGATTAAAAATGTTCATACTAAGTCTAAAACTATCCTAAAATAAAAGATTTTTTTTTTTAATCTTCATACCCTTGGGCCCTTCTGGGATTCCAGCCTAAGGCAATTTTCTGAATTACAGAAAAAGCTTTTTGCAGAAACATTAATCACATATTATTTACAGTGGCAAAATATAAAACAGCCTATCCAAGAATCCATGCAATGCAATATTATTATGCAGGCATCAACAATATTTATGAAGTTTTTAGTGATTAGAAAACCACTTATATACCAGGCACAGCGGTTCATGCCTATAAGCTTCAGCCTATGAAGGGGCTGGGCCTAGGGACCGTGGTTCAAATCCCACTTGGGGCAACAGAGCGAGACATAGTTCCAAAAAAATAACTGGGCGTGGTAGCATGCACCTGTAATCCCAGCTACCTAGGAAGCTGAGGCTGGGAACTGCTTGAGTCCGTGGTACCCTGGGCAACGTGAGCCTGCAGTTCCATGGGCAAAAATGGCTAGACCTAGTCTCAAAAAAAAAAAAAAACAAGAAAGTGACTATCTATCTATCTATCTATCTATCTATCTATCTATCTATATATATATATATATATATACTACAAGATAAACATGTAAAACCACAGTTACCCCATGATATGTGCTACGAAATAAATATAGAAAGCTCAATTACCCCCCCCAAAAAGAAAACCACTTATACTGTAATACTACATGGAAAGTACAGAAAATGTGCCTTTACAGTGTGATCTCAACCTTATTTTAAAAGTAAATAGAAAAAAAAAAGACTAGAAGGAAATATACAAAAATGACATGAGACATTAAATCAGATAGTGGTAATTTCTTGTCTTTTTAACACTTATTAAATAGTCTACAAAGTTTAAAATACTTTTTACTATCAGGAAAATATAACTAAGCAAAATCAAGAGGTGATGTGGCAGTGATTTTGTGACAGCATCAGCTACATACTTTAGCTGTCTACCAGTGCTAGAATAAAGAATGTGCATGCCGAGCAGGGTGGCTCATGCCTGTAAGCTTCAGTCTATGAAGTGGCCGGGGCTACAGATCGCGGTTTGAGTGCTGCCTGCCTGGGGCCCGTAGCGAGACCTAGTTCCAAAAAAATAGCTGGGCGTGGTGGTGCATGCCTGTAATCCCAGCTACCTGGGAAGATGAGGTTGGAGATTGCTTGAGTCTGCGGTACACCGGACAACAAGAGCCTGGGGTTCCATGGGCAAAAATAGCGTGACCTAGTCTCAAAAAAAAAAAAGAATGTGCAGAAATTGTGTTAAATTACTGGTCACAAATCTTGAAAGAATTATCTACTGCAGCTGGGGAGGGGAACTGTTTGTTTTAATAAATTCCTATTTGAAAATGCACAAGAAATCCCTGCACTGTTTTTGCAAATCTAAAATTATCCCAAAATAAGAGACTTTAATTTAAATACATAAATCCTTGTCATTCTCTGAAAATAGAAAGCAGAATGTACATGAATAATTTCCTGGGAAAGTATAATGCTCCCTTCCTCATGAAGAAAATAAAAGCCTTTCCCGGAAGAACAGTCAGCAAAGACCTCACCTGTGCTGCCTATCAGAAATTATTCTTCAACACTTCAAAGTTTTCATCGTTATGCTATCACTTGAACACACTGAGTTTTTCACTTTTCCATGTATATCTGTGACCCCATCTGCCCAAACCAGAGCTTTGCTTCTTCACCTCAGGCCCCAAATTCTTTACCTCGGGACTTCCTGTCTCTGTTTTGAAATCAGTCCCTGCCTGTTTTGATTTTTGTTTTTGGTTTTTTGGAGGTTTTTTTTGAAACTAGGTCTCGCTAATTTGCCCGTGGAGCTGCAGGCTCACGTTGCCCAGGGTACCACGGACTCAAGCAATTCCCAGCCTCCGCTTCCCAAGTGGTTGGGATTAAAGGCGTGCGCCACCACGCCCAGCTATACTTTTTTGGAACTAAGTCTCGCTACGTGCCCCCCAGCGGGACTCAAACCACAATCCCTGGCCCTGGTCGCGGCTTTCTAGGTTGCCGCTAACAGGCATGCGCCACCATGCACGGCCCCTGCCTCTGTTTTGAATTCACTCCTACCTCCACTGCTAAAACAATCCACCACCCCCAGCTTGCTTAGGCACTTTGTATAGCTGCACCTCTCACAGCGCTCTATTTGTGCATGTATCCCCACCACTGTAAACTTTTGTTGACACGCACATTTCTTCATCCAGGACTAGTAATTCCAGAAGTTATAAACTTCTAGAACTTCAATTAATCTTTGACAAAGGGGCAAAAAACATACCCTGGAACAAGGATAGCCTCTTCAGTAAATGGTGCTGGGAAAACTGGATCAAAACTTGTAAAAAAATGGACCAGGATAACACCCTCACACCCTGTACAAAAATTAACTCAAAATGGATAAAGGACCTGGAAGTGAGACCTGCAACCATAAAATACATAGAAGAA
>PVHY01014930.1:0-37179 GCA_004024945.1 Uropsilus gracilis | reverse complement strand
CTCTTGTCATCAGCAAAGGTTCCCCCTCAGCCTCTGAGGGAGACTTAGCCTCAATTGCTAACTTGTTTGAAGCTGGAAATTCGCGCAGTTTCTCACAGGTGTTCCCAGGTGTCTGCGGGCACTGACCAGAGGAGACCCTCCTCCGTGAACTGGCAGTTGCTCCCTGCTGAATGGGAAGCAGAATACTTTCAGTTGGTGGTGGGGGAGGGAGAGGAAGAGGTAACCCCACCCCCAAGAACGGAGGACCCCACCCCATCTCATTAAGACCTCATGAATATGCAAAGAGGACTGATTGCCCTCTTCAAAACTAATCATTCCGAATTTTACAAGCTGAATCATAAAACCTGACACACTTATTTTTCTCTTTCATTATATTTGTAAGCATTCCTCCTTCTGCAAAGAAAATCAGATCCCTTTTTATCAGCAGCCGCCGTCTCCCCGTTAGCTCACCCGGCTCCCCCTTTTGCTGAACGTGGCAACGTTGCCATGCGTATTAATCGCCCTGTGAGATGCACTTGAAGTCATTAGAATTCCCCATTCAGAACTATTATCTCGTGCATTATGCCTTCACATTATATTTATTTAAATGTGCCTCTTTGAACGAGCTCATGTTTAACAGCCAGACAGGCCGAAAGGGCGTTGGAGTGGTGTGTTTCCGCTGCTCCCGGAAGGGATATCTGTTGCCAGTGTGGACGCGGCTCTGTGGACAGCCAGGCTGTGTGGCACAGGTCAGTGTGGCTGCCCCCTCATCTCCGCACACCCTGGGGCAGCTGAGGAAATGAGGACACGAGGGCCCCCTCTGTTGCCCTGCCCAGTGCTCACCCTGGCCCTGGCCCATCTCTGATGGGTACTCAGGACCACATCACAGGCCTGGTAGGCGATGGATGAGCAAGAGCCTAGGCTCCTAGGTAGGGGCTGATGCACAGCAGGGGAGATGTGGACCCTCCCTGTCTGCACAGCCTGCAGGGGTCTGGGGCGTGGTGAGGAGTGAGGCACAAGAGCCAATGGGCAGGAAGGACTGGTCACCTGGTCAACCTCTGTAGTGAGGGTCTGATGCTAGCCTCTCACCCCTGCTGCCTAGGACAGACTGGCTTCTGCCCTAGGGGTGCCCGTGGGCCATAAGGGGAGTCTGGAGGAGTCTCGAGGGGTCTGCCATGACTTCAGAATTTTACGTAAAATGGGATCAAAACACCGATGCTGGCTGTGGGGCTTGGGGTACAGGCATGAGCACCGCCCATCAGGCTGGACTCCTGGACATCTGGTGGGCAGGGATCTGGCCATTGTACCGGGGAGGCACTCCATAGCAGGTCTTCTGGGTGGCCCATGGAAGTGACCATCTGCACAATTACATGTGAGGGCCTCCATGAGGGTGTGCTTGGCTGACGAGACCCAGGTGTGATGTGTGCTGACTTCCCTGGACCCCAGGCAGCAGCTGGCACAGACATCCCAGACTCTTCTGCTGGGTGGATCAAAGGCCCCAAAGGGCTGGCCTGCTGCTGAGCTCCACAACCACCAGGTGGCGCCTCCTGAAATTCTGCTTGTTCATCAGAACTTTCTGGAACTAAGCACACTTGGGAGTAGCCAGGTCCTCTAGGCAGGGGCTGGAGCCTAAGAGGCAGAGTCCTTTCCAGGACCCAAGGCCCCCAAACTTAAGAAGGAGTCTGGCCGAGCTGCTACTACTAAATAAAAGACTAGTCGCTCAAGTGGGAAGAGCTCCGCAGGGCGGAATGTGACCAGAAAACTGCCTGCTCAAAACAGCACAGCCAGAGCCCCAAAAGCAAGAGGGCGGGATCCCAAACCAGGGGCTACAGGACTGTGAATCAAAGGACAGTGCGTAATAGAGAAGAGGTCATTGTTTGTGGGTCCCCAACTGCAGGCACAAGAGCTGGGTGCCTCAGGCTCCAGGAGCAACGACCATGGGTTTATTTTACAAAGAGGGGAAACAGAACTGAATGTAGCCATAAGGGGCCAGCTTCCGCACCCAGATATACAAGTAAAGTCCAGGAGTGCTGGAGCACTGGTCAGTAGTGATGGTCACCACCAGCTACCCAGAGGTGGTGTGCAGATACCAAGTGTTAACAGCTCTCTGTAAGTGGTTGGGTCCCACCAATAGCAAACAGGTCTTTGAGACTCCAGGCCAGGGTTTTCGGTACCCCTGTCAGATGACGTCAGAGTCAGGCCCAGGTTCCACAAAGATCTTCAGCTTCTCTTCTTTCCTTGGTGTTGGCTCCTGGATGCAACTTCGTTCTTCAGAGACCAGGAGCAAAAGGTCCTTCTTTTCTAGAGTGCTGTAACAGTCACTGAGTCCTCTCCAACCCTAGCTTATATTCTCTTTGTGTGTGGGGGGTGGGAGAATTGGGGCCACCTATGAACCTGATTGGGCCATTTTTTAAAATCATATGACTGATTGGACCATTTAGCACCGAATCAGTTCATGGTTCTCACCTGATCGGTCTGTTCATGAAAGAATAAAAAGGAGATCTCTGGGCTGAGGGGCCAAGCCAGAACCAGCCTACCACCACTACCGTTGAGTGGCGGGTTCCAGTGTCAGTAAGAGGAGAGCCCACATGCCATTACTGGGGACAAGGAATAAAACAGACATGCCACTTGTGAGGGCATCCTTAGTAACAAACAATGAGGCCGCCGCCTGTAATCATCATCAGTGACACGGAATACCCGCCACTGGTTTCCCGGGGTCCACTCTGGATCCTCATCTTCCCCAGATGAAAATCTGCCCAGAACCAGGGTGCAGCCAAGAGGATAGACCCAGCGCTGAGTGTGCAGCCTCTGGAAGAGAAAAGTAGGGCCTGGCAACCTCAGTTGGGTGTGGTCTGTGCAGACGGGACTTCAGCAAGACAGTTCCAGAGTTGCCTTCAGCTCGACCAAAGAAGGCAGCAGCAGCTGTCGACTGAGGTGTTCTGGGGCTCGGAAGCAGCCCTAGGATGACCCTTCCCTGGTTCCATGACAGGGCACAGGCGTAGAATCTCTAACCTCCCCATCATAAGTCAGGACTCAGAGGTGTGTGCTTGCAAGTGGGTTCCCAGGGGTGGAGGGCTGGGGCAGGTCCTGGCAGCAGCAGTCACCCAAGGGCTGGGGGCCCTCTCCTCTCTGCCCTGAACTGCACTCCTACCTGGGGGTCTGGCCTGCCCGGCTTCCCTCCCAGTATTCAGATCTTCAGGTTTCTCTGGATAATGACCATGGATAGTGATGGAGTCTTCTCATGCATCTCACTAGAGATCGTCAAGAGGGTGTGTGTGCAGAATGGGGCTTGCTCACAGGTGTCCGGCCCTCTTAGAACACTGCAGGGAAGTTCTGTGCAGGCCAGCCTCACCCCCTATGCCCCAGGCCCCAAAAGCCAGCCTAGCCTCCTACTCCACAGGCCCCACAAGCCAGCCCAGGCCCACTCTTCAGGCCCCATAAGCCAGTTCAGGCCCCCACTCCCTAGTCCCCACAGGACCCCTACTTCTCAGGTCTTCCAAGTCAGCCCAGGCCCCCCACCTCCCAGACCTGGCTCCCCAGCAAGTCTCTGCATTTACCAGCAGACGCAGCATTGGTGACAGGGAGGGGGCAGCATTCAGAAGGAAGACCCAGGACATGCGGATGCTGGTGTGTGTGACCCAGTGGTCACTTCCTGTGAGGGCACTGCCAGGACGGTTGGTCTCACCTGCAGGTGAGCCCCACAGCCTTGTGATGCCTAGGATTCTAGCAGCCTTGAGGAATGGTGCCCAGCATGATGAGGGGTCCTGGGGTGGCCAACCCCTTCTAGCTCTCTAGGAGTGGGATGATGCCATGGAGATGCCACTACTGTCAGTTCCCACAGCTGAGGGCATCCAGGTTCTGGAACCTTCCCTGGACAGATGTTGGCTCTCAACTCCATGATGCGTCTAGGATGACTGAGTGCTGCTGCTACTGTCCATCGTTAGGACCCCCAGCTGGTGTCATGCATTGGGGATCAGAGGTAGGAATCCCACCAGGGATTGGGGGTCAGGGGTTAGCCAGATGTCAGGGGTCAGGCTGAGCATCAGCCTTGGGGGTTGGGGGTCAGCTGTGAGGGATTAGGGGACCAGCATCAAGCATTGGGGGTCGTGGACAGTTGGGGCTTGGGGGTTGGGATGAGGGCTGGGACCTGCGTCTGGAGGAGGCCAACAGGGGCAGGGCCTTTGTGCAGATTCACAGTTATTGCCCAGGCCTGGCTTGTGGCTAGGTCAGGATTTGAGGGCTCCTCATGTACCTGGAAGGAAGGAGTGCTGGGAGGATGTGGCCCCAATGATGGGCATGGGCTGGGCTGAGGGGCTGGGCAGCACATCCTCACAGCGCTCAGTATCTGCTGATCCTGGGGTCACCTACACTTCCGCTCAGGATCCAGCTGTCAGACACTGACCGAAGGACCCCAGCCATACTAGCAGGTGGGAGCCTATTGTGGGTACTGCTTCTGTGGGACCCTGAAATCGAAAAGTGCCTGGCACAGCTGTCCTATAGTATCCCCAGATATGAAAGTGACCCTGGTCTCACCTGCTTGTCCTTGATACCTGTGTGATGCAACATGATCGCGAGATCATGGGGCGGGGCACAAGCACTACCCCCGATGGCCTCAGAGCCCCAGTGCTGGTACAGGTGCCACCATCCCAGACTGGACATGTTGGCTCTTGTGGAGGGGACTCTCCACCTGTCTCCCCCAGGATACCCCACCTACCCCCGAAGGACCAGGCAGAGGCTAGGGAGGCCTTAGGAGAAGGGTGAAGGGTGTTCTCAAGCATGAGAGGGCAAGGGGCTGCAGCCTGATGGGTCTCTGCCCTGAGCTCCTGCCCTCCATGCCTGGACTCTTGCAAGCTCCGTGAGGGTCTGCATTAACCCAGAGGCCATATCAACTGCTGCTCCACTGGCCCCAGGCCTTGTGTCTGTCTGGCAGCTATATGTTCCAATGGCCAAGGGGACTCAAACTCTCCCTTGTGGACATGGCATAAGATGGCGCATTCCCAGAGGCCCTCAAGCATGGCCCTGATTCTAGCAGGAATGCATGCCCAGGACTCCAGGCTGCGCCCCTGGGCCTTGGGCCCCAAGAGTCTGTGTCCAGCTCTGGGTCCCCTTGAGAAGCCCAGACTTCAGGGTGGGCAGCTCACCTCTTCTGTCTCAGGCAGCTGCTATTGCCTTTCTGCACTCCAGCATGCCAAGGTCTGCAGGCCTCTCCATAGAAGGACACAGCTGGGCCGGGCACGGTGGCTTGTGCCTGTAAGCTTCAGCCTATAAAGCGGCCGGGGCTAGGGATCGCGGTTCGAGTACCGCCGGGGGCCTGTAGCGAGACCTAGTTCCAAAAAAACAGCTGTGTGTGGTGGCGCGTGCCTGTCATCCCAGCTACCTGGGAAGCTGAGGCTGGGGATTGCTTGAGTCTGTGGTACCCCGGGCAACGAGAGCCTGAGGTTCCATGGGCAAATATAGTGAGACCTAGTTTCAAAAAAAAAAAAAAAAAAGAAGGACCCAGCCACTGCCCCCTCACCTTTCCAAACCCACCAACAGCAGCCACTGCATTGGAGGGTGAGGTCATTCTGGAATGTCTCAGACTCCCTGGTCGTTGCAAGGATGTGTCTCTCCTGCTCCTGTGGAACCTGGGGAGCTCTGAAGACAGAGGGTGTCACCCAGGGGTCCAGGCCCAGGGTTCAGGCCTGGGATCCACACCCCTTTTGTCCAGGTGAGGTTCCCACCTCTCAGGGCACCGTCTGTTCCCTCGAACTAAATCTCAGCTTGATATTTACAGAAAAATAATAAACATGATCCACGTTGGCACACGTATCGATCCCCAGATTTCACTGACATTTGCGAATAGATGATGGATTGCCTTCTTCGTGAGGCTGGCTGGCTGACCTCGGCGCCTGCACATAATTTACTTTTGATTAAAGAAGTGCCTCAACATGAGACTCGGTTTGGGAACAGGAGGCAGGATCAATACGTTTATGACACAAACTTTCCAACGATGTACTCAGGGAGAGAAGGCTCCGAATCAACCCATCACAGCTGTGGGGAAGGGAGGGGGCTGCCGGAGTTTGCCGCCTGAGTCTGGATGCTGTGCAGCTCTGTGGTGTGCCAGGGCTGCGCCAAGAAGGCTGGCTGCTGCGAGAGCCTGTGCCTGACTCTCCCCATGCCCAGGGGGTGGAAGGTAAGAGACAGTTGCTGGCAGAGAGCAACCTCTGTGGGTAGGGTCCTTGCCCCAAGAGGCAGGGTGCATTGTCTGTTTTGAAACCCATGAAGCAGAATGCTTCAATGTGCTGTTTGCCACAGTCCACACCACCCCCTAGTGCCTCATTTCTAGACTGACTTTCACTCCTCCCTCTTCTCACCGCCATCCTCACTTAAGGTCACTGTATTGATTGCACTTTTTTGTGTGTATCCTGGTGCAAACGGGCCTCTCCATGTCTCTCAAGAGCTGGCACTGGTCAGCTAGAGTCATAATTGTTGTGACAATATAAAATGAAGGCAGTGCTGTGTGTCCATGCAGGCAGCCCTGATAAAGCACTGCAGACCAGGAGCTTATAGGAGGCTGACACTGACATCTCAGTTCTGAGTCTCAGTTCTGGGGGGCTGAGATCCAGGGTCAGGGCCCTACAGATGGGGGTCCAAGAAAGACCCCGTTCCAGGACGCGGCCTGCAGAAATGCTCAACACTCCAGGTGACTGGGCCCCTGAACCCCGAACTCTGTGTTTCTTAGTGTGTCTGGGCCCCTCCAGATGACAAGACCAGTGGAACTCGGTCTGGTCAGTTGTCTGCATCACCGCCCAGGACACAGGCCTGCAGGGAGATCCTGCCCCAGCCAGGAACTACGTGTGGCCACGGCGGGTACTCAGGACCCCCCACCCCCACCAAGGGGTGCACAACCTGGGCTCCCACCACTGGGGCACATCTGTGGAGTCCTGCTTTTGCCAAGGCTGCTTCCCTCCAGCTCACACCTGAATGCAGCGTGCACTGTAACTAAATGTCAGCATAATCGGGAAAAGTGACCGCGTTGTTCTGGAAATGTTCTCATTACCCACCTTCTCGCCATATGTTTTAATCTAAAGCGCAACAATATGGAATGGCAGCGACACTGAGACGAAGTGATGTTCTGGCTAATGACACCCCCAATGTTTACCCTGCGCCCCCCAGCAGCACCGCATGCATAATTGATGCCGCTTCTCAATTAGAGTCCAGGGTGGAGATGGACGAGGCCGCCTGCCTTCCCAGAGCCTGACAAGGAAAGATTAAAATCTTTTATGAGTTTCCCCCATCATCGCAGCCACGTGGCACATCCATATTTCATCTTTGCAGGAAAATATAGTGTTTGCATTATCTGCAGAAAATCATTATGGAGCAGCTACCCGGCCGCCGCGGGGCCGCCCGTCGTTGGCTCTGAGTTATGCCACTAGCTGCCAGTCCATGGAGCGGGCTGCCTTAGGTGGGGCTGGTGCCCATGCCCATGGCCCCTCTCCACAGGCCTGGAGCCAAGCAAGAGTGTGCCAGGCAGGCCTCCCCCTGCACTGCCTCCTGGTGCTCCCTCCCCTTCTTGTCAGGAGACTGACTCTTGGCTGGGCTGGGTTCTTGCATCTGTGTGGGCCTGATCAGCATGGATTCCTATGGGAGCTGGTGTCAGTTAGGGATGTAGGTGGCCACCCTAATATCCCCATGCACCCTGCCAGCCAGGGCCCTGCTCCCCCCTTCAGTGTCAGCTAAAAGCAAGAGCAACATCTGCAGCCAGGGGTTGGCTGCCAATGAGGCTCTAGCCCAGGTGCGAATGGCATCTGGGTGGGCTCCTTTGGTCAGCCTGGCACTCACAGGGCTGCCCTGAATGGCAAGACCCCTACCTTGACCCTGGAGAGGGTGGGAGACCTTGTGGTTCGGATCGGTTCTCTTGGCTCCAAGGATCACTGAGGCCACTGGGCACGGGGGGCGGTGTCAAACTGGCCCTTCTGTCAGTGCGCCCACACCCTGAGGACAGCTGTGCATCTGATCAGAGAGGAGTGACCACCTGAAGACGCAGACCCTTGTGGCTGAAGGGGAAGCACTCTGAGAGCTCAGGTTCTGCAGAGAAAGGCCAATTGCTGGTGATGCATGCTGGGGTTGGTGCCCCTCCTGCATCCCTGATCCAACGTACTCCCTCCGAGGAGCACAGGACTCATGGCCCGTTGTGGCTTTCCATCAGCTCCCACATGGTAAGAGATTGCTTGGAAAGTTCTGGAAGGAAGTAAGCTCAGGTTGGGGGGTGGGGGGTTGGAGATAGGCCTCCAGGGTAAACTTAGTCACAGCAGGTGTCTGTACCTCCCTATGTTAGAATGCTCACCTTGAGACTGGTGAGCCTCGTTCTAGGGCCAGAGGGGATAGTATCTCTGGCCCCTGACTTGGCAACAGTAGTCCAGGAGGCTCTGAACCTGGGGAGTCTCTGCTTGCCCTCCTGCCCCCCAACAGCTCTCTAAAAGCACCCCTGCTAATGAGAAGTGAAGGCTGGGGAGTCTTAAAACCAGCCTGGGGCCTGCACAGACAAGGAGCCCCAGCTGCATGCCCCATAGCCTTTGCTCCTCTGTCATCTCCAGTTTTGAACTGTGGAAAATGAAAACCTGGAAATGAGTTCCAAGGCAGGGGGCACCCCAGCGCCCACCTACTCCTGCTTTACTGAGTAGCGTGGTGTGCACCCTGCTCCAGATGCCTCCCAGGGCCAGCTCGGCCTGGACACCTTCACTTCATCCCCCTGTTGTGTTCCCAATGTGGTCCCAGTTGTGGTTAGGGTTTCTGCTTCCACGTTGGTCTTGGGATTCAGTTTGAAACATTGGATTTTCCTGTGTGATCCTTACTAGCTTTGGCGTGAAGGTCCATGAGAAAATCACCATCAGTATTTGGAGGTTTCACCTCACATCCCCACTTGCCACCACAACACAGCCCCTGGTAGGGGGTCAGGGGTGTCGGCAGCTGGGACACGGCCCTTGGTTGGGGTGTTCAGCACCTGGGGAGCAGCCCCTGGTTGGGGGGGGTCAGCAGTTGGGCACCTGCTCAAGTCCACATCTCCATCCACTTTCTAGTGGACTGTCCATTGTCCTGCACTGTCCACTGTTTCTTCACACCTATGCCGTCACATCCTCAGATTCCCTCTGAACATTAGAGCTGTTCCCATGATCTCTTTTCTTGGGGATGTCTGCTTTCTGCCTCCTTCCTACCTGGATCAGTCAGCAGCTTCTAGATTTCATTTTATTGTAAAATTAGGTTTTGCATTTACCCTCCTCCTCTCGCCCCATCTCCCTGCAAGGCTCACTCTCTTTCTGTGTCCAAGTTCTTGTGCTGTTGTGTATGTATGTGTGGGCATTTTATGTGTATGCATGTTGGTTGTGCATGCATATGTGCACATGCATGCATGTGTGCATCGCATGGTGTGCATTGTGTGTGCACATGTTCGTCTGGATGTATGCACACACATGATTTCATGTGCTGTGTTTTCTCATGTCACAAAGATTCTTCTTCAAGTCTGCTGATTCTTCCCTTCATTTGGCAGGACATTGACCCACAGTTGCCAGGCTTCTAGCATCTTCTCTGGACTACACGTCTTAGCATCTCCCCTCAACCAGCATCTCCACATGGGCTCTAAGAACTCACCTGTGAGTGCCTGCTCCCTGCTCCCTCCCAACAAGGGGTGTAGCCTTGATATGGGTTCTGCTCCAGCTCCAAAGTCCCCGGCTGCCCTTCTTCGGTGTGGGGGATGGAGGGCACTTTCCCTACTTGGCCTTGCTGTGTTTTATGGGGCTCCCCAAGGCCAGATCACCCCCTGGATCCACATATAATGTAGTTTTTGCTTTTAACAGTTTGTTTCCTGCAAAATGGCATCTGTGCTAGTGTTGCATGTTCTTGCTGTTTGGGGATAATTTCTGGGAAGAAAAGGAGAAAAGGCAATCAGCATCACTCTGTCCCATGGGCAGGGATCCTCAGCACCTAGCACTGTGTATGACAGCACGGCATGTGCTACTCGAGGGAGACCACCCAGTGACCCAACATGCAACCCACACAGAGCACCTGACTCTAGCCTGGAGCTCCAAGTGAACAGACCAGGGCTCCTCTAAGGGACCCAGATCCTAGGGCTCAGATCCCCCAGGGGCCAGACAACCTCCAGTACCCAAATCAGCAGCAGCCTGAGAGCTTGGGGGTCAGCTGCTTGGGGCCAGCAGCTGGTCCCTTCCCACTGCCCCCACAAGTGCCATCACCCCCTGGCCCACACCTGTGCAGGTGAGCAGGATCAGAGCCTCTGATGGTCTGCTCTGTGAGAAGTCTGTGATGTCCACCATCCACAGGGAGCCGCAGTGCTACCCTGGGGCATTCACACCTGGTGTCCATACCCAGTCCAGTGTGTGCCAGTGTGGGATGGTGTGCAGTGCAGAGGTGCAGTGGACTGGTGATTCCCTGAACTTGGGGGACCCTGAACCAGACAACGACCAGATAGGTGAGGACACACCACCAGCTCAGACCACCCCTGCAAGCCATGAGCCTGAAGTCTTGCCACAGGTCTGGGGGGAGGGGCGACTGGAGTAAGGAAGCAGCTCTGTCCCCTCCTTAGGGGTGGCCAGCTAGCAACAGGTGTGGGTGTTGTGCTGGGGCCAGGGGACCTAGGGTGGGGCATCCTCTGTTGCCGGAGAACCAGCTCACTTTCCTGCAGTGTGACCAGGGTCAGGAAGTGCCAGCTCCAATATGGAGACCTGAGAGCTGCTGGGGTGGTGGTGACAGCAGCTTCATCAATGACTGTGATTTGCCCGAGTAACACCTGGTCTCAAAAAATAAATGAGTAAATCTCAGTACAAGCTCCTCTGCTCTCCCTTGGGAGCCCCGGTCTGTCACCTCCCGCTACTCGACTGGTGCAGGCATACTGCTGGCCAGGCCAGGGGTCAGAGGTCACCCCCCCACAGGCAGTCAGTCGTTTGTGTCACAAGCCCATCACTGCCTCCTCCTCCAGGACCCCACACAGGGCAGCTCCTGCTGCTGACTGTACAGGGAGTATGAGCAGCAGCCACAGCCTTGCAGCAAGCACTCATGCATTTGCAACCCCCTCCTCCCCTGGAGTCCCAGGTAGCTGTGTCCTTGGGAATTCCCTTCACTGCGCCTCCTGGGACAAAAGGCAGCCACTGGTTGAAGGAAGCCACAGAAAAAGAGGAATGAGGAGTGACCCCTGAAAAAGAGGAGCTGGTCTGCGGCCCACAGGCAGGGCACTGGCTCCCAGGACTCTGTTGCACCTGGGGTGTGGTCGCCTCCAGGATATGGAGCACTGAGCTGAGGGCTGCACCCTGTGGCCAGCTGCTGAGCGCTGTGGCCAGCTGCTGAGCGCTGCGGTCAGCTGTGGGTCCAGGGTTGATAACATGGGAGCCCTGGGGCCCTTCCCTGTACCCTGATGCTGACTGGGGGCCCACCACTTGCCCCTTGCCCCCTACTTGACCCCAGTTTCCACTGGTCCCCCACTTGCCCTCTGTGTTCTGAACATCCCCCAGTTATGTGTCACATCACCATGACTGCTTGTCACTCTCCCAACACTCACTCCCCAGTCACCCCCTACCCTGTTCCCACTGTTCCCGACTTGTTCCCATCCCCTGCTTGCCCCCCCCATGCCCCACCCTGACAGACTGGGCTGATGACTTGCAAGAGAACTGTCCCCCCAGAGCTGAGGGCCAAGGAGGACACTGAGAAGCAAGTCTGACACTCATCCTATGGCAGAGCTGCCTGTCCATCAGGCCATGATGGGAGGTGCGGTTGAGGACCAGCCATAAGGAGGGACAGGAAGCCCTCTGGCTGCATGGGCTTGGACATGCTCTGGGCCCTCCAGGTAGGCATGGCACACGAGCCCTCTACCCCTGGGCCCCTAAGCACCTTGAGATCAAAGGACCTCCTCAGTCAGGCTGGATGTGCCAGCCTCCCCAAGAGCAGCCTAATGGGCTTCCAAGCAGGACAGACTACTCAAGAAGGGGCACGGTGGGTGCACAGAAGCGTGGCCCCAGAATCCCCACAGGCCCCAGAGCCCTAAGGCCCTGGAGACCTTTCAGGTCCTGGAGACACTACAAGTCCCAGAGTCCCCCTATGCCCTGGAGACCCCTCAGGCCTGGGAGACCCCCCAGACCCCAGAGACTGGGCTGCATGGACAACAGGAACCCCATGAACTGTCAGATGGGGGTCCACTTTCTATTAGGTTGGTGGGGTACATGGCAGAAGCACCTGTGAGAACTGGGGAGCAGGCAGAGAGTGAAAGGCTGGGCACAGTTGGTGGCCGGGTCCCAAAACAGGCCCAGTTCTGGGATTCAGGGAGGCCAGGAGCCCTGCAGGGTGAAGCAGGGACACTATCAGCCTCAGTGATATCACCCCTGCCATGGGACCCAGGCATCATGGGACCCAGGGGGACATTGGCAGGGCCACCTGGCTGCTGGGTCCGGGGCATGGATGCAGGCCAGGGTGGGGCAGATAAGGACAGCAGGGTGGTGCTGCCAGCCCCCAGGGAGGGGGCCCGCTCCATGTGACTGGAAGTCAGTTGCCGCCTCCGTGGGATGGAGGGTCCTGGGGCTGGCAGGGGCCGCCAGAGAAAGCCATGATGAAAAAGGTCTTTATGGGTCACTGAACACATATGGACAACATGGATGCCGCAAGAGAACAGCCCGGAGCCCAGGGGTGGCTGCCATGGTGGATACACCTTAAGCCGCTCCCACCCAGCCTGGCAGTGTGGAGGCTGTGAGGCAGATGGAAGCATGAGAGAGTGCGAGAGGCAAGGGCTGGCCAGGCATTGGGCCTTGGAGGCGCAGAGAGCTAGAGGCTGCCCTGGCTTCTGGCTATAGAGTTGGGAGCACAGGGTGGGGGTGGGAGTGAAGTGGGGAAGGAAGGGGTTGGGCTCTGCTGGAGAGCACTTCCTAGCAGGCAGACTCGGCACCTCTTGATGTGTTTCACACTTCTAATACTTGACCACAGATGCCCCAGAACAAGGTTGTCTGGCTCTTAATCATTCTTGTTGCCTTACACTCACCCTGGCCTGCCATTAGCAGGGTAGGGGGAAGGAGAAGGAAGGGGAAGGAGAAGGGAAGGGAAGAGAGGGGGAGGGACAGGGATAGAGGAGGAGGGGAGAGAGAGGAGGAGGGAAGGGAGAAGGAAGGGAGGGGGAGGGGCAGGAAAAGAGAGGGAGGGGGGATAGAGAGGGATAGGGAGGGTGGGGGAGGAGAGAGGAAGGAGAGGGAGGGGAAAGGGAGAGGGAAGGAAGGGGGGAGAGGCCCAAAGCTGTGGAGGTGGTCTTATATGATGGAATGGCTGCTAGAACAGGAAGAGAAAATGCACAGTGGACAAAGAGCAAAGAGACTTCAAAGATAGAGGATGGCTGAGAACTTGCCCAACCTGAAAACAGACTTAACACCACTGTTTCCTAACCTAGCCAGAGGGACAGTCTCAGAGGGACTGTTGGTGGCCAGGGCATGCCAGAAGCCCTGTGTCTGGCATCCTGGGCATCTGTGAGGGGCTTTGGCGGGTCTGTGGGCAGCAAGAACTTTCTTCAACACCAAAGCATAAAATTTTTTCAGGCAAACAAAAATCAAGGAAATAAATGACTGGCCACCTGTGCTCCAGGAAATGGTAAAGGAGTCCCATCATGTGGAGGGAACATGTGTCAGACTGGCTTCCACCAGCACAGGAGCCAGCCTCCCCCATTCAGACCCTCATCCTCCATGCGTCTCACCCTGTCCCTGAGCTCACCCTCCTTGTTAGCCACAGCCATTTCTACACTGTCACTGCTGGGCTGGGTCAGTGTTTGCTATGGCAAGTGCCCATGTGTCATACTCTGCCACCCTCCTGGGCTGAGGAGGTTCCCTGGAACAGAGCCTCTGCCTTCCCTCCCCCTCCCTCCTTCCTCTCCCCCCCTCCTTCCTTCCTCTTCTCTTCTTTCCTCCTTGCCCTTCTCTCCCTCCCTTCCTCTCTCCCTCACTCCCTCTTTCCCTTCCTCTTTCCTTCTCTCCCCCCCTGGATCCTAGCAGTTGTAGTTAAACCCGCACAGAGCCAGGACAAGGCCCGGGGGGGTTGCCAAAGGTGGGGGAATGGGTCTGATACAGGGTGCCCCCCGTGGGTGTCTTTATTAGCATTGGCACCGCTGATGCTTCTAATGAAAGCTTGAAAATAGAGTTATCTTTCTGAAGTCTTTAGACTTGCAAGTTTTAAAGAGGACTGGTATTGGTCTTGCCATTGACAGGACTTCCTCCTGAGTCCTCTTGGTGGCAAGACTTGGGAGCAATGAAGGATGTAAATATAGTTTAGAACAAAGGGATGGTATCAGTCATTTTTGTTCAGCGATTTTGGGGTTAGCATTCTGGGCAGAAAGACAATGTAAGTCCAGGCTGTGTGGCCAAGGTAAGCAGTCTGGTCATAGGCCCAAACCTGTGGACTCATGGCTTTAGCATGTTTAAGCTGAGTGTATGTGCTAAGATGAGTCTAAGGGCTTTTGGAAAGGCCATGAGGAGGCCTTTGATGAATCTGCTCTTGGTTCCTGTAATTTGGAGTTTGTTTTTACTGCCTAAAGTAAAGAGAAAGCCAAAGGACATTGCTGAAAGGCAAAGAGAGCACCATGCCTTCAACTACATGCTTAGAAGAAGCTGGAGCATGCCAAGAAGGATGTTTTGTGTTTGGAACACATGTTGCTGAACTCTGAAGGACTGGACAAGAGCTGAGGTTAACAGGACTAAGAGACTGGAGGTTTTAGACAATGGTGGGATAACTGGGTTTTTATGTTTATCTTGTTATACATATATTTAGAAAATCACTTTGTTAGAAATAGTTTTTTTCAATTTAAAAATTTGTTCTCACTTTGAAAACGATGGTAAGGGGCTATGAATGATAAGGACTCACAATTATGGATGATAAGGACTCACAATTTTGTCTTTAGGCTGCAGAAGTTGCAGAAGATATATGGAGACAAGCTGAAAAGTTTAAAATACAGTCTTAACTTTTTTCCCCTGTAGTCTGGAACTGAGAGAAACTGGCACTTTGCATAACAAAAGATAGGGAGTTTGTGAAAGACTCAAGGTGTTGCAGCTTTGAGTCTGCTTCTTAGGAAGAAGCTGGAAGAGGATTTTTGAATTATAGGTAATAGTTGAAGAGTCTGTCTCTCTCACTCTCTCACTCCAATTTCAGTTCCACCGGCGTGGATCAACTGAGTCTCACAGAGGAGTGCTCCCCCATGGGTAGTGTGTGCTCTGTGTTGGGGGGGTGAGTAGGGGAGGCTGAACTGGGCTCTGTAGTTTGGCAAGGGCCTGGGCCTCCTGAGGATGGAGCTGGAGCAGAGGGTTGGGGTGGGGCCAGGGGCAGAGTGCAAGGGTCTGGGGCAGGGAGCAGGGACAGGCTGGGGCAGGGGCAAAGCAGGACAGAGGGCAAGGACTGGGCCAGAGGACAGAGGGCAGGGGGCAGGGGCTGAGGCAGGGGTTGGGGCAGAGGACAGGGAACTGGGCTTGCGTGACTCAGCTGAGCCCGGATTTGCGGTGCACTGACAGCTTTCCTTTTCTGCATGAACTGGGAGAGAGTATGGGGATAAAGGGTCCAGAAACACAAGATCACAGGGAAGGTTCAGGTCAGACCCATGAGAGGCCCTTGTGGGGGACAAGCAACCACATCAGTCACCACCCTGCTGGTGAGGCTGGAGTCACTGGCCCTGCCAACTTGTGTGGTCACTTCCAATGGCCTCTGGGTAGGCTCTGTGACTCGATGGGTTGGCCAGCGGGGGACTGTGATCCAGCACAGGAGGCAACAGGGGCAAAGCGAGAGGATGGCAGGGGATGGGGGCAACAGGGGGTGGGGCACTGTGGTGGCAAGTGGGCAGCAGGGATTAAGGCATAGGGGGTGGAAGGTCGTCCATTACCTTCCAATGGGTGGGGGTCACACTGATGCCCGGCATAGGTCTTGCCCCCAAGGGGACCCCCAGACACCTGGTGGCTGAGTTCAGAGAGAGGACCTACCATACCCCTGTCCATCCCAGGTACAGCTGTGCCCTCAAGAAAAGCTGACATTGGAGACTACCACCACCAGGGGCGTGGCCAGGTGGGAAGGATACCTGCTACCCGCTGGGTCTGCAGGCAAACACAGAGAGTGAGCGAGTGGAGACTGGCAAACCATGTGGGGCAGGCAGCCTTGAGAACTCCCGGTGCTGGTCGGCGGGGAGGTCCTGTGGGAGCAAGGACCGGGTGTAAGTTTACCCTGTTCAAATAAGCCAATGGCTGCTGCCCTGTGGGTGGTGCTGGGAGCCAGAGCAGTTGATAGTCCCCCTAGTGACTTGGGGTAGTCGCCTGCTGGAGGCCCATGTGTTCCCGTGGCCGCGGCTGTCTCCATCACTGATCTGCTCTCCCTCGGAAGCTGTGAGTCTGCCCCCGCTCCCCGCCTGCAGGCAGACGGTGGCAGGCTGGGCCCAGGTGGCCTCCATGTCTCCACTTGTCAGAAGCCGACAGCAAATCACATGTTTGCTCGAGCTGACAGGCCAACAAATGCATCTTGGAGAGGCGGGGGCTGCTCCTTAGACAGGGCTGTTGGGTCAGAAACCAGTTTCCTGGACAACCAAGTCTGAGCCCAGGGCAGGGCCATGGGCAGAGAGAGGGGGGCAGGGGGCTGGGGATTGGGAATTAGGGGGACCAAGCATTCTCAGAGTCAAGGGTGGGAGTCTAGGGTCTGGAAGCTGGAGCGGATGGGGAACAGAGAGCTGAGCAGCCTCAGGAGTAGGGGTTGGTATGTGGAGGCTGGGGTCTGGGGGTTGCGGGGTGGAAGTCAGAGAGAGCTGAGCTGGGGCAGGGCTCTAAGGCTGGCACTGAACTCGCTGGAGCACTTAGCATCTTGGTATATGTATGTATTTATTAATACATATTCATCTTCCTACAGAGAAGTCCAATAGCACTCAAAACATCTCAAATAGCAAATCTGATGCCCATTCTACCAGAGTGTGCATCTCCGAGAATGTCTTTCTAGTTCTGAAATTCTGTGAATGCCAATCTTTACCTCAGGGAGCTATGGGGGGGGGTGTTTGGTAACTTTTAGGGCTCCTATTACAAAGGGAGAAAAGAAAGGGAGAGAAGGGGGAGCAGGGAAGGAGAGAGGGAGGGAGAAAGGAGAAGGGAGGGGAAGGAGGGAGAGGGAGAAGAGAGAGGAAGAAGAAAGGAGAGATGGAGGAGGAAGGTGAGAGTAGGGAGGAGAGAGGAGGGCAATGCCCAAGGGAGGGAGGTGCCAGGCCTATCCACATGGAATGACCAAGCTGGACCCTGCATCCTGGGAGGTTCTGCCCAACTTGCCCCTGAAGACCTGGAGTCTATGGGAGGGAAGGTGGCTTGGCTCCCACGAGGCAGATCCTGGCTGTGGAGATACCCAGGGGCCTACCGGGAGCAGGCTGCATAGGAAGGGAATGTCCCTGTGGCCTGTGGGGTTCCCAGGCCCTAGCTGAGATCACCCTCCCTGTGGGGAGCTGGGAGGGCCCAGGTGTTCTGGCTGTGGATGTGATGTCAGAACTCGTTGAGAGTGAGTGGACCAGAGAGAGACCGGTGCAGGCAGGGACAAGGGCAAGGGCTTCCAAATTCCTCAAAACCACCACCGAGTAAGACACGTGGTCCCTGAACTGACTCTGCTGGTGTTAAAGGGTCCTTTGGGGAATGGTGCCCTGAAGTTTACGGGCAGAGGAGCCCAGATCCTGTGAGTCTCAGGGGGGACTCAATATAAACTGAGCTCAATATAAACTGACTTAAGTAGGCAATGCCCAGACACCTGCCCCACCCCATGGTCCCACCCAGAGTCAGCAGCTCCCTGGGCAGGAACCAGAGACAAGGCAGGGCAGGACTAGTGTCCTGGAACATAGAGTCCACTACTGACCAAAAGGGCAGTGGTGAGGCATAACAAACTTGGCCATGGGGTGGGGGGGTGCGAGGGGGGGGTGGAAGGAGGGGGGGTGGAGCCAGTGCTCTCTGTGGGGAGAACGCAGACAGGTCAGCTGCTGTCCCACCAGAGCACTCACCTGAGCAAGAGTGTTTCTGGGACAGAGGGGCCCTGGCTCTGCTGCTCACTGGCTGGTGACCCACAATTGGGTCCTCCTCTGCCCGGACACCTTCCTCTGCTCAAAGAAAGGCTATGGCAGCTCACTGTCCCCTGGGTCCTGCATTCCTGGGCAGCCCAGCTTCCACCCACCCCGCTCCCTCATGTGTAGTCCACGTCCATCCTCCCCACCCCTCCCCGGAAATCATACTTGCTTTAGTTTGTTTTTTTTCTGCTTTTCTATTGACTTGTATAATTTTTTGACACTTTGGATGGTAGCTTTTTATTTTGGGTAGGAACTTTTTATCAGGTTTTGAAACATTTCCAGTAAGCTGCATTTTCCTTTTGTTGATACCTTTGCTAGGCAGAAGCTTTTCACTCTGCTAGAATCCCACTTTCTCTTTTGCTTAGATCAGTGTTGTGGGCTTCACTGCTTTGTCTTCTCTTAGGTAGTTGTGACTCTAGGTGACACATTTGTCTTCCGTCCAGCTCGACCGGAAAGTGTGTGTGGCCTCAGTAAGTGGTGTGATTCCTGGTATCCCAGCACCTTTTGTGGAAGATACTCAGCTTTTCCTACTGGATATTGTTGTTCCTTTGTGGTTCAGGTATGTGGGTTTATTTCTGGTTCTCAGCTGTTTTGAGCTGTGTGCTTGCTTTTATGCCAGTGCTACAATGTTCTGATAACTGTAGCTTTGCAATATAGCTCAAAATCAAGAAGTGGGATGCCTCTAGCTTTGTTCTTGTTCAAGGTTGCTTTGGTTACTTGAGGCCTTTGTGTAGTTCCAAACAAAATTTAGTATTGTTTATTTCTGTCAAAAAACAGTCATTGAGATTTTGGTATGAATTGCATTGAATCTGTACACTGTTTAGGCTGGTATGGATATTTTAATGATATTGATTTTTTTAATCCATGAGTTCAGAATATTTTTCCATTATTTTGTATCTTAAATTTCTTTCACCAGTATCTTACATTTTTCAATGTCCAGGTCTTTTACCTCTGTGGTTAAGTTTACTCTCAAATATTTTATCCTTGTTGATGCAATCACAGAGAAGCTTCTTTAATTTCTCTTCCTCATAGCTTAGTGTTGTGTAAAAGCACAAGCTTTGTTTATTGATTTTGTATCCTGCAACGCCACTGAATTTGTTAGCATAAACAATTTTTTATGCATGTAAATGTTCTTTTACTTTTCTTTTTCTTTTTAATTAAAAAAATTTTTAAAGTTTTTGTGGGAAGAAAGCAAGTTACATACAGATAGGTATATATATATAAGTATATATATATATATATTACAATACCACAGTTACAAAATTATAACCATGCAACATAATATATTATGTACTGATGTGTGATTTAAAAGTTTCAAATACCACAGGAATGACAAACACCAAATCCAGTGTAGTGATTATTATTTCTGGGAATGTATAATAGCACTAACAATTTTTGATGGAGTCATTGGGTTTTTAAAAATGTAATATCATGCTACCTACACATGGTGAGTTTTACTTCTTTTCAATTTAGATGAATCTATTTCTTTGTCTCACCTGTTTACTGTGATAATGGCTTCCAAAAATGCTACACAATTGAGAGTGGTGAGATTGGGTGTCTCTGTCACATAACTGATCTTCAAGGAGAGCTTTCAGATCAGGTTTGTCAGCTACACCCTTTAACATGCTGAGCTGAGCTCCCCACAGCCCTGTTGGGTTTTTCACAAGTTAAAAAAAAGGTTCAGTTTTGTCAAGTGACTTTCTGCAATGGCTGAGAATCTTGTGATTTCCAGCGTCCACCTTACTCACATGCGCATTTCCTGCTGCTCAAGGAAGCTCAGCCTCCCTCTTGTCCCTCGAACAACCCCCTCAGTCCTGTGTGTGAGTCTTAATGTGTTGCTGAGTCGGGCTTGAGGGTTTTTGCATCTATGCAACCGTGTCCTCTATGTTGTTAAATATCATCCATCATTTTGAAGTAGCAGGATACCTTTAAAAATACCCTAGTGCTTCTAAGCCGAGGGCAGCTTGGCCATGTGACTGAGTGGGCGCACAGCACCAGTCCTGCTGCCAGGCAGATTCTGAGGGTGTCAGTGGAAAATGGGACATGGTGGTGACCCCCCTCCTGGCCTCACGGGTGCGTGAGCCTGCACGAACTTCAGGCTTGGAGCCAGGTGGGGCCATGGTGAACCTGAAGGCTGCTCCATGGGATACATCAGGATGGGCACCTGGTGAGGGATGGGCATACATGGAGCTGACCAGGCTGGGCAGCCCTGTGGGCAGAAGGGAGGGAGGGGAGCTGGCACTCAAAGAAGGGGAGCTAGCCGTGGCTGAGAGTGGAGCTCGGGGTGTCTGACTCACAAGACAGAGGAGAAGTTATGGGGTCTTGACTTTTTGAGGAAGAAGGGCGATGCCCTTTTTACACCTGACCCTGCGGGGAAGCCTGGCAAATTGGCCGCCCCACTGCTGCTCCAACCCAGTCCCCTCAGTCCTCAGTCTTGCCTGCCACCTGACTCCAAGTCCTCCCCATCAATTCACTGTCTGT
This sequence comes from Uropsilus gracilis, assembly GCA_004024945.1. Lineage (NCBI taxonomy): Eukaryota > Metazoa > Chordata > Mammalia > Eulipotyphla > Talpidae > Uropsilus > Uropsilus gracilis. The sequence goes on along the minus strand of PVHY01014930.1, from coordinate 16,649 downwards.
GGAACCTATGCGAACACCACCCCCCCCCGCCCCCATCATGGTCTGCAAAGGCGAGGGCCCTGTGGACCAATGACGCCTGCTCGACTGAAGGCCGCCCAGGAGCCAGTGGTGCCTCAGAGTACCTGTAGCCCGTGGCCGGCAGGTGCCAGACCCCTCCATCAGCTTCTCAGTCACAGGCGCTGGGGAGGCTCTGGCTTCACTGTCTGTCTTCTCTCTTTGATTTTTCCTTAAAAACATATTTTTGGCAGCTCATACAGAGGCAGAATGGAGACGATGTATCTTTAAATAATAAAGCAACCATTTTAATATTCTCATAAACATCATCCCCTCTGTTCCCCTACAAACTGTAACAGCCGCAGCCAGAGAGGCAAGTCGGGCAAACAATACAAGGAGAGTCATTATTGTAACTAAATTAGACCGTTTGTTTTCTTTCCCTCAAATCAAATTGTGTAGGAGCTGCTTTATTGCAAAACAGACATTAAAATTCCAGCAAGACCTCAGAGAGAAAGTAATTTCTATTTTATCAGCGCTGTAAAGCTGTCTTTATGTTCTGAAGCAGGAAATATTGCAAGGATATTTATAGCCGGGGCTCCTACCAGCTCGAATAGAAATGTTAGCGGTGGCCAGCGCTGTCACCCTGCGCGAGCAGCGGCTTCCCAGCCTGTGAGTTACTGTTTCGGTCCTGACGAGCCCTGGGGAGGCGGGTGTGTGTCTGGGCCGGTTTGGGGATTGGGAGACAATGATTAAAGGCTTGGATGTGCTCTAAGAGCAGACCTAAATGATATTCTACAGCTAATCAGCCATGTTCACTGTGGCCCGGGAGCCCCGGAGTATCCGAACTTGGTCACCTGGGGCCTGGTGGCTGGGCAGAAGCCTCCGCCCTTGTCCTTGGCCAAGCTGTCAAGGTGTCACCAGGCCGGGGTGTGACAAGAGAACCTGGCCTGCTCCTTCCTGAGGTCTGGGAAGTGACCAGTCCTGGGCCTGGCCACCAAGCCCCTGCAGCATATCCCCAGGCTCTGAGAATGTCTCCATCACTACCAGGGGTAGCTGGCTCACACATACACACAAGCACACACGTACACACACATGTACAGGCTACATGTGTGTGCATGGGCACACATATGGGCACCCATGCGCACACATGCATGCATGGGGAGGAGTAGCCTTCTGATAGGGGAGACAGGGTTGGGGTCACAGGGTTTCAGCGTTCCTGCGCTACCCTTGTACAGTTTGGCACTCCTCCCTGGCACCTACGTTTCGGGGAGCAGACTCAGAACAGAGACTCACAGGTCAACCTTGACTATGCCAACAGTGGTGCTGGAGACTCCTGTGCATGTGGATGTGCATGTAGACTGCCTGGTCAGAAAGGAACTGGACAGCACAGAGCCTGGGCGGCCGTTCCCGGCAGAGGGCAGCCCATCACACAGGCCCAGCCTCAGAGAGCTGGCCTCTGCTAAGCCAGTGGGCAGGGGGGTGAGAGGGCCTGGTCTGTGTCCACTGAGGGAGAAGACACCACACCTGACCCTGAGGTGAAGACAGGGAGCCACCAAGGGGCAGCTGTGGGCAGACATGAGTGCCATGGATGGGTAGGTTTTACAGAAGGCTGACGGTTTGACTGGGTTGGCTGGGAAGCTGGAGGGAGTGTGGCTGACAGGGTGAGGACGCAGCAGATAGGGTGGAGCTGTGGTATCGCACTGCTCCTGAGGGAGCAGGGACAATACTCAGACCCAGGGCAGAGTCTGGGAGTCAGCAGAGCCTGATTCGGAGTGGGGTCTGGACACCATCAACTAGTGTGGACAGAGAGAGAGCACCTGTGTTCACTGGGCACTCGGGGGTCAGCGGGGAGGTGAGAGGATACAGGCCATCACCGACAGGTAGCGGGGATGCTAGAAGACGTGAGAATGCTGGGTCTATTGGCTACTGGCTGCCCACTGAGCAGGACCTGATTTGCAAGGAGAGTTGCACAAGGTCTAGGCCCCTCTGGCCCCAGGAGGTCATACCTTTAGGAACTGTTCCCCTCACCAAGGCAGCCACAGAGAAGAAGAGCACAGCTGAGCAGAATGGTGAATATTGGATCTACACGCGTCCCCAGGGTTGCCAGGAGCTGAGTCCCTGCTCTGGGAACTTGGCCAACATGCTTTGGGTCCCTCTACCCCCATCCAAGTCCAAGTTGCAGGGCCGGGGACCCCCATCAGCAATCAGGGCACGACCAGGTAAAGCCCATGTCTCCGGCTCCCTCCTCACCGGGCCTTGCCTTCATGACTGGCTCCCACACTGGAGCCCCGACCACCTTGTCTAGGGGACTGTGCCCTGTGCAGCTTGGCCACCTGGTCCAGGGTCTCCCGGTTCAGTTCGAGCAACTCAGACCCCCTTCTGGCATCCAGGGATCACACACATCGCTGATCATCACTTCCTAGGCAAAAAGTACTGGAAAAATCACTCAATTTCTTGAGTCCTGAAGCAAATCACTCTGTGGAGACAGGGGCTGTCACCCAGTTGGACAAGGGATTGCAGTGCATGGGACCTCCCAGGCTTTGTCAGCTGCATGGGAATCCTGGCTTCCTCAGCTGTCCCCACCTCGCGTGGTGCCACCTGAGACCTGGTGCTGAGCCTCGGAGAGCCAAGGGGCACAAACTCTAGCCATGCCAGGGGAAGCGGGGAGGGAGGGACATTAACTGGGGAGAGGGACACTATAGGGGCGAGGGACACCAGGGTGGCTGGGGCACCAACCAGGGAGACAGCACCGCCAAGGTAAGTGACCTGTGGAGAGCTAGTGTGCTCTTGTGGTGGTGGGTCTCCAGTTGTGGAGACATCTGTCAGTACATGCACATGCTTACACGTGTGCATGCATCCACTCATACATCTGCACATATGAACACAGGGACCCACATGCACAATGCACACAATATGTGCATGTGTGGGCAATGTACACATGTGTACACACTCATACATACATGTGCACACCAGCCTGGCCCTGGCCCAGGCTTGTTGACCAGAAGTAGCCAGATCGCGACCCACCACCCTTAGGAATGCCAGGACAGACTCTGGCTCAGGATGCTGCAGATTGCAAGCTGACCTGCAGTCACTGTCCACGAGAGAGCAGGCCTGGTAAATGGTTCCAGCAGAGTGCTGGGGCAGCAGGACCCACTGGGAGGGAGGACAACTGTTTTTTCTGCAGGGATGGAAGTCGTGTGCCGTCCAGACAGACCCACCTTGACAGATGCACCGACACTGGCATACTCAGAAGGCAGAGTGCACAGACCTACCAGCAACAGGAGGTTGCTCTCTTGCCAGACACTGAATTCCAGGTTGGATGAGTCCCTGACTGAACCTGCTGCCTGCCAGCCCCACAACTCAGCCCTCTGCAGCTTGTTCTCTGACTGGATGACCTCATTGACCTAGTATCCTTGACCCCCAAGAGCAAGGTGGGGCATGGAAACTCTCTGTGGCCGGTGGCAGCTGCCATGTTTGCAGCTCCACCAGGTCTCAGGCAGCGACCGAGCCCAACACCAGGGGAGAGAGTCCTGTCATAGACTAGCTCTGGGTGGGAAAGGAGCTGGGCATGCATGGAGCAGCCCAGCCTGCACTACCCTGGCGGTCCAAGTGTCCACAGCCTTGACAGATGCGCAGAAGTTGGTGGCCTGGAACAGGGCTCCCATGCAAGGATATTGGGGCTTGTGGCTGACTGGCAAGTATCCCAAGGACCAGTGATCCCCATGCCGGTCAGGAGCAGGTGGGCCCCAGAGGGAGGACTGGTCACTCAGGCTGGCCTGGCCCACCCTGCACTAGACGAGCTGCCCTCGTTATTCTTCTGCCCACCATAATTAGGCGGCAACAGCCAGGCCAGTGTCTTCCATCAGCAACTGAGGTCTCAGTCCTGGTAGAGCACTGGGTGCTAGCTACGCTCTGCTCCTCGCCCACATCTGTCCTGTGGAGAAAGTCCAATGGCCATCAGGACTGGGCCCGGGCGAGGGGGCACCGTCCACTCCTAGGAAGTAAAGCATACTTTCTTTTTTGAGACTAGGTCTTGCTCTTTTGCCCAGGGAATCGCAAGCTCACATTGCTCGGGGTACCACGGACTCAAGTGATCCCCAGCCTCAGCTTCCCAGGTAGCTGGGATTACAGGCATGCGTCACCACACCCAGCTATTTTTTTGAGAACAGGTCTGGGTTCCAGCGGGTTCGGGAGAGTCTTGAATCTGCAGACTCAAGAGATTTCCAGTCTCAACCTCGTTTCATAGGATTGTGATTAAAGGCACGTACCACCATGCCCAGCTTCAAGCATACTCTTGAGGGCTTGACCCTGCCTGCAGGTGTGAAGGCTACCTTCATGCCTGGTCAGCAAGAGCTGCAGCCCCAAGGGCCAGTTCAGGGCCCCCCCCAGCCCCTGGAACTAGTCCAGGGCCCCCTAGCATCCCCCAATGGAACATGGGGGCCCTGCCCTCCAGGCAGCAGGATCCTTGCCCTGTATGGTCAGTTTCCTTCCAGAGCAGGACACCACCAGGTTGAGCAATGCCCACTGTCAGACATGGTGGAGGCACACCTGGGGTCCAACTGCAAACCTGAACTGGGGTTGCAAAAGTCCGAGGGTGTGAGGGTCTTTAGGGTTCCCCACCCTGCCTGCACCCAGCGGGAAAGTGGAGCCAGCTGCCTACACTGGGATGCAGCTTTGCATGCTCAGAGCAGCTGCAAAGCCGGAGCTGTTATTTATTTACTTGTTCAGACCATCGATTGCTGCATCTATCTGATCGATTGTGTGCCATTACTGGCTGACGGCAGATATGTGGGATGAGGACAAAGAGCTTCATGGGGGAGGATCGCTGGACATGGCCAAGGGTGCCCAGAGACTGGGGTCCCTGGAACCAACTGCAGCTGAACACGGTGGCCTCTGCCACCCAGGACTGAGTCTGGCCTTCCTGCCAGGCAGGGCTTGGGTTTGGGGGCCCAGGGAGACCAAGGTGCTGTGGTCAGGGAGGGGTCAGTGTGTTCTGGCGCAGTCAGGCTGCAGGGTATCAGGGCGGGGCAGGCAAGCTTCAAGGGCCAGTTGAGCTATGACTGGGACCCCCACAGAAGTGGCTCAGCTAGGCTGGAGCCAGCGTCTACCAGATAGAGTGACTGGGCCCTTGTACCCCCAGACCTCATAGCCCTAGCAGGGGCTTCGAGACCCATTCACTTGGCTTTCATGGTGACTCCTCACTGGCAGGACTGACAGAAGGTTGTGCTCAGCCCCCCTCGTCCAGGGCAACAAGCATTCCTGTCATTCTTGGGTGCCCTGGGCACTAGGCTCCAGAAGGACACCTATGCCCCACAACCCTCGTGTCCAGGACTGGGAGCCATGAGAGCACGTGGCCACAAGTGGTTGGACATGGCATGGCCACTCTGAGCAGCTTGAAAGTCACAGCGTCACATCCAGAAGTGAAGGACCCCCTGGGTGGACCACAAATGCAAGGGTATTGATGAACCTTGTGCTTTGAGGTTTCCCCCCCAGCTCCTCCCCCATCACCCACCCACCCGGCTCCTGTCCTCTCCTTCCTGGCCCTGTTTGTCCTTCCCTGGTCCCGCCCCTCCTGCCCTCAGGAGGCTGCTCACCTAGTGCTAGTCTGGGTGTGGCACCATAGTGGCAGGCTGCCAGGGCCAGGGTCTGCAGGAATGGGAGCACCTGAGCTCTGGGTGGCCCTGCTGCAAGCAGAGGGCATTCTGGCTGTGGGCAGAAAGAAGTAAGCAGTGAGATGAGCTGGTTGGGCCTCTGGGGAATCTGGGCTGGGTGGATAGCACACTTCCCAACAGGTCTGTTTGTTGTCTCAACATGCTCAGCCTTTTTACCTGACCCTGTTTAGGGCCTGATACCTGAGCTGTGCCCTGGGGTTTGGGGGGGGAGGCAGTATTTGGGTTGTGCTTGGGTCCCCCCATCTGTGATGTGCTTGGAATCCCCCAATACCTAGGCTATGCTTGTCCCCTCTGTACCTTGCTGTCTTGTCTCCGATACCTGTGCTATGCTCAGCCCCCCTGTATCTGTGCTGTGCTTGGGGCCCATAATACCTATGTTATCTTCAGCACAGCAATATCTGTGATATACTCAGCCCCCCATCCTGGGCCATGCTCAGACCCCCTTGTATCTGTGATGGGCTCAGGACCTTGTACCTGGGCTGAGCTCCAGCTAACACAGGTGAGCTCCTCTCTCCCTCTGCTCCAGTGGCTGTATGTGGTAATCCAGATGCTTGGAGAAGATGGTTGATGGGGAGGTTTAGGGTGATCCCACTCTGATGCTGGGCAGGTGATCACTGCGACACTTCAGTGGGGTGCTTTGTGTGCTCAAGACCCCAGGTTCTGTGGGGGGAGCCCTTTGTTGACAGGGTGGAAGGCATATGGGCTCTCCCCACTTGTATGATTTGCTTTGATTTTTTTATCCTATTTAAAAATTTTTTTATTGATTGCACATATATATATATACATATATACACACACATATATATATTACATCATTGTCTATCCCAAGGTTCTCTCATCACCTTATCACCCATGAACCATCTTAATCTCTTGTGCCCTTTCCTCCCCAGATTTTACTCTCCTCACCCCTCTTGCTCTATACTTCAGTTCTGCTGGTTGTTTTAAATTTTTCTTGTCCATTTGTTTGTTTTCCTTATATCCCTCATATAAGTGAGACCATCCCATATTTCTCTTTTTCTTTCTTATTTCCACTAACATGATTCCTTCTAGAGCCATTCATGTTGCTGCGAATGACATAAGTTTTTCTTTCTTGAATGATGAATAATATTCCATTGTGTAAATGTACCACATCTTTTTCAGCCATTCATCAGTTTTTGGGGCATTTGGGTTGTTTCCATGTCTTGGCAATTGTAAATAGTGCCAATTTGGCAATTGTAAATAGTGTATAACCAGGTACATGTGTCTTTTTGAATTAGTGTTTTTGTATCCTTTGGGTATATTCCCAGTAGTGGGATTGTCAGGTCGAATGGTGGTTCCATTTTCAGTAGCTTGAAGGTCCTCCACACTGCCTTCCATAGTGGCTGGACCAGTTTGTATTCCCACCAGCAGAGTAAGAGTGTTCTTTTCTTTCCACATCCTCGCCAACACTTGTTGTTGCACATTTTCCTTCTTTCTTTCTGTCTGTCTTTCTTTCTGTCTGTCTTTCTTTCTTTCTGTCTTCCTTCCTTCCTTCCTTCCAATTCCTTTCTTTCCTTCTTTTCTTTCTTTGTTTTTTCTGATATGGACCATTCTTACTGGTGTAGGATGGTATCTCAGTGTGGTTTTGGTTTGCATTTCTCTTGATTTGCTTGAGAAGTAAACTGAGACTTTTTATTGTCTAAAACTGCATTTCATAACAAAAACATCTGTGACCTGGTCACTTGGGTGCGAACGAGGTGGGCAGGGCTCTAGGAGTGCTGTGCTAGCCGTCATCTTGCAAACAAGACATCAAGTACCTCTGCATTGCCACATGACTGCTTCCCTCCCCACCTGAATAGCTTTGTCATTAAATCAGAGCTCTGATTGCTGCCCCTGATCAGTCAGCCCCCCCTGGGCATGGAGGGGGTGTGGCTCAGGGCTCCATCCTTGTGGAGAGGGCCTTGGTGCCACCAGATTTAGGGGCATTTCCTCCTCAGGTATTCTTTCTCTGGATGGCATATTTGGCTAAATCCCAGCAAAGATTTAGGTCACCAAACCAGGGGACTCAGGACTTCAGCCAATACAGAAGGTTCTAGAAGTGCTCCCAGCTCTCAACACTGGATTATGTGTGTACAAGTGAGTGTACTGTGTGTGCTCATGTGTGTGCATGTGTGTGGGCTTGGGTGCTTCTATATAGGTATGCATACATATTGCATCTATATAGGCATGTGACTATGTGCCTGTGTGCACACTGTGTGCATCTTTGTGCATGCATCTGTGTAGATGTGTGCATATGTGTACACAGAGCATGTGCATGTGCATGTGTGTGTGAGTATGTGTATGTCAGAGTGTGAAGGTCAGCACTGGCTGCTTTGGGGGGGGCTGGGTCGAGACAGCTGGGTGGGCAGAGAGCGCCATGGGGCCTAGGAGGGAGGAGGGAGCAGCTAGATGAGGCAGAGCCAACAGTGAGCAGAGGTCACAGATGGAGATAAGCAGTTTTGAAAGAAAAGAAAAGAAAATACCCCAAGTTTAATTCCCTTGTAGAAGCTTTTGGGGACCCAGTAAAAACTGGGACCAAATGCAAGTGCCCCACAGCAGCTGGAGGAAAACTTTAGAAAGTCAAAGGCTGTATTTAAAGGGTAAAGATCAACTGCAGCTGAGGAACCCTTGGACACTCCACCAGGAAGTTGTCCCAAGCCAGAGGGATGGGGCATGATGGGACCAGACCGGGTAGTGTTGGGGCCCCACGCCTGAACCACAGCCATGAGTGGCTTGCTATGGGGTGCCCAACCATGGGATCCCACTGTGGGTACTGACTGAGGGGTGCCCACCCCTAGGGTGCCCACCATGGGATCTTGCCCTGCAGCTGCTCACTGAGAGGTGCCCACTATGGGGATGCCATGTGAAGCCCCCACCCTCAGCTGGAGATAGAAGGTGAGCCTGGTACTCTGCTGGTAGGTTGTTCTCACTTCCTGGCTGCCTGAGCTAATGAAAGTCACCCCCAGCACTTGCCATGCCCCTGATTTGCTCAACTGCCACCCTGTGGGACCCATGCAACTCATGCCCCACACCTCCCTCTTACCCCTGGCATCTGCTCCTCTCCTGCCCCCCACACCTAGCACCCACCCTCAGCCCCAGTCCCCTATCCCCCAGGCCGTGGGCCCAGGCTCCAGGCCCCTAGCCCTCAGGCTGAGAGCAGTGGGTATGCCTGCACCCCTGCCTTCCACCCCTGGCCCCCCTCCAACCTTACCCTCCAGCCCCTCTCTTACCTGGCCCTGGCCCCATCCTGAACCCAGTCCCCAGTGCCCCAGGTGAGCAGTGGGCACAGCTGTACCCCCACCCCCCAGAGTCCTACCACCACTGGGACCAGGGTCAGGAGCCCCGGCCTGAAGGCAGGAGGTGTCCCAGCCCCTACAGGTTGGTGGGCATGGAGAGGGTCCTGCCATCACCCCAGATGGCCACCCTAACCTCCCTTCAGCACAAACCAAGGATGTTCACAGACGGTCCTGGACACACACCACCAACCTGTGAACTCTTTGCTGCTGATAACCCGGTTTCTGTCCCATCGTGCCTGTTGCAGAGATGCCAGGCGAAGAAAGGCTGATTGGGGAACTTTATTTCTCTACTGGGAAAAAAGTTAACAGTCTCATTTCTTTGCCCTCTAGGGGTCAGACATGTCAAAGCACCCCATGCACCCCCATTTCTGGGCAGGGTAATGATGGTGCACTCACCATGGTCATAGGGCCTTGGGGAAGCAGCCACATAGGCCAGGTTGCCACCTGTTCTTGGAGCAAGACCAGGAGGGGGGGTCAACCTCCTGGTCAACCTCCCATCACATCTGCCCAGATCTCTGGCCACACCTGCCAGTGATAACAGGGCAGGAGGAATGAGCCCCAGGATAGCGGTGGGCCTGCATCCACTGTCTGAGACTAGGCCAATCTCCTGCTCCTCCGTTGCCCTCCCCCAGCATGGAGAGCCCCTCCAGGTGCTGGCCAGAGGCCTCTCATCCTGGCCCCACAGCTGGCCTTTCCTCCTGTTCCATGTATTCCTCCTCCAACCCCCACTCCCCCCCCACCACTGTCCCAGTCACTTTCATGGGGCCTCTCTCCTCACCCTGCTTCCAAACTGAGAGCTGAGATCCTGGGGTGTCTGGGAAGGGGGGCAGCCCCCAGACCCTCCTGTGATGCACAGGTGCCCTGGGCATGAGGGTCCCTCTGAACTGTCCCTTCCACTATGGGTAGGCAGGACCCCTGGGCTCCAGACAAGTGATCTTTGGTCCCGCAGGGCGGGGGCACAGATCACTGACACCCTGACCCCAGTGCAGTTCCCAGGGCACACAAAAGTCACCCCCTTGTACACCCTTCTGCTGCCACCCCAGGGTGCAGCCACCTGTTCTTCATCCAACCCCCAGATAGCCCTCCAGGCTCTCTGTACCCAGGTACCCATGAGGTCCCTGACATCACCTCCACCCAGACCTCTGCCCGATGCTGCCCATGCCTTGCCCACTGTGCTTTGAAACCTAACCTCTGTCCCTGGAGAATGGCAGGATGGCTCCCTTGGGGCTTAAACCGCCACTCATGGCTCTTCCCAGGTCTTCCCACATCTCCCTCCCACCCACTCAACCAGGCTCCACAGCCATACTTTCACTTGGCCACGCCTGCCCCTTGATTCTGGCTTCTTCCCTCAGGAAAGTTCCCTCGGGTTTGCACAGGGAGCCAGCCATGACCCGGTCTGCATCCTTCTCACCCTCCTGGCCACACCCTTCCAGAGGGAGTAGGCCCAGGTTCCCCCACTGTAGGATGGGTGAGGACAGTCACCTCTTCTCTGGGATGGCCAAGCCAGCGAGACCCCTGTCCACACTGAGAATAGGTGTGGAGACAAGATGTCCCTCCCTGCCCTGAAGCCCCTATGCAGACCCCAAGGTGTTCCTGATGCCTATGAGCCCCAGCTCGCTGGAGCCACTTGGCAGCCAGAGCCCATCCATGTCTGGCCTTGGGAGCCAGAGAGAAAGCTGGACAGTAAGGCAACGGCTACTTCTCTGTGAAAACTGGGGCCTCACCATTCAGCAGCGCCCCCAGGGCCTTGGGCACACATTCAGCAGCCACTGGCCCCTGGATACTCAGCAGGGCCGCCCAAGTGCAGCTGAGGCCTGGACATACCCTCTGTGAGCCCATGAGCATGGGGACAGGGGCCTCTAGTCTCCTGCTGCCCAACCGCCCCCCTACCCTATCGCTACCCCATGGGGCAAGCCCACCTGGCAGCAGCCCTCACCTGTAGGCTCGTGCAGGTACAGAGTGGAAGTGGCATGAACCTGTCTCAACTGCCCATCTTTCTTGCAAAGCCGGTGACAGCCGCTCTACACACGGGGCTCTGTGCCAGTTAACAGTTCCTCATTAGCTTAATTGGGGGGCACATGTCTTTTATCACAGCTAAGGAAGTGCAGCGGCTGAAGGACTGACTGACTGGCCGCCCAGATGTACTTGGAGAGAGATGGTGAGAGTGCCTGAAGTGAGGCCGCTCAGCAGGTAGGCCCTCTGCAGGCCCAGCAGTCGCCCCAGGCCACTCACAAAACCTAGGTTCCGCCTGCAGCTTGTGACAGGTGACATTACTGCACAACCTCTGGCCCTTTCTGCCAGCCCCTCTTCCTGGGCTCCAAGGAGGCAGAGCAGATGGCCACAGAGATTCAGATAATATGTGTCTTTTCTGCTGGGAGCTGGTGGGAGCTGGCGGCAGCTCTAGCTGAAGTGACAGCGGAATTTGGACTCTGGCGATTGTCCAGGCAGCCCTCATGGGCAGGGCTATTTACTTCAGAAGGTGGATAGGCATGCTTGTCTGTCGCAGGCTGAGGCACCCAGAAGGTACCCCCCCACCCCTGCCCTGTCATGGAGATGTGGGAGGACCCAGCACTGGGGAGACAGTGCTTCTCAGAGAGAGTCACAACTCTCCTTAAAAGCTCTCGGGTGTGATGTTCCTGGAAACATCCACTCTTTGTCAGTGTGGTTCTTTTGAAACTTTTTTCTCTTCATTGCAAATAGTGATGGATTTTAACTGCTGAAAACTCAGAAAAACACAGTAAAATGCAAAGAACTTGTAAGCTGTACATAACTCCATTTCAGTGTTCAGCTATGGTGAGCTGAGAGTTTTTAAATGAACAGGGGTGTATTGTGCTTCTGGCAATAAAACACACTCTGCACTTACTCTGTCATTGTTATTGCCTCACATCATTAAATGTCATGATTTTTAATGACTGCATAGTATTCCAGCTCATGAACTTGTTTTATTTATTACAGGATATTATGAATCTCTTTTTATCATGACAAGCGATGATCAAGTGGTTATAGTTGAATATCAATCATCTCAGGCATCTGTGCTCATCTCTTTATAATCAATTTCTACAGGTAAAAAAATTATGTACCTTTTAAAGACTTTTGAACAAATTGTCAATTTGCTCCTAACCAAGTTTTGTCTACTCTTTTACACTCCAGAACCAACAATACAGGGAAGTTTCAAGAATAAAGGGAAAAATCACATCACCATTATTTATATGTGTACGCCAACCCCAGAGAGAGCAGGCTCTGTGACCCTTTGCTGCTAAGAGGAACACCTGGCAGACCCACCTGAGAGGCTGTACCTGTGAAGCTATGCCCATAAGTCCCTCATCAGCTTCCCAGCTTCCGGCCTGCCCACCCTGTGTACTGTTGCTATTTATATGAATTTTCAGTGTTAAAGAAGTTAAATCTATTATTCTGGTACACTTACCTTCTTCGCTGTAAAGTTTGGAAAATGTTCCTTGCTCTGAGATCTCCTACTCACCAATACTTTGTTTCCACATCTAACTCTGTAACACTCACCTGTGATTTACTTCTATCTGCTTTGTAGGTAGAACTTGCTCTGGATTTTGGTTTTCCTGTGCACACTGCGCACCACAGTCACCATGGGGGCTCGGTGTTCCCCCAGGGCAGTCATGAGCCTGTCAGGCTGCCACAGGACAGAAGCGCTCCGCAATACAAACACACCTGGGAAACGCTGACCAAATCCCTCATTAAAATTCACAGGGCGTATTTCCATGTAAAGCTTCGAGGAGTCATGCAGTAAAAAGCGCCTGTTTTCTCTTGCATTACCTGGAATCATGCCCTTAACCACGTAAGCCTTTAACCACGTAAGCCTTTTTGCAAACAGGTCCTTGACAATCGCAGAAGGAAGCCAGTGCCGCTGGGGACGCGCGGCCCCTCCCGTGCGGGTCAGGAACCGTCTAGTAGGTGCTCAGATTGGTGATCTGGGGGTAGCTCTTGCCTACTTGGGTCCGATATAAATCGAGAAATAAGGGTCAGCAGGGCGGGTGGAGGTCAACATGCAACCTTTGCTGCTGCTCAGCGCCGGGTCAGGATGGATGGGGAACAGCTGGTGCAACAAGTCTTTCCCTTGTAGCAGGAGGTGGTCAGGGGTGCTGGCTTGGGGCAGCCCGTGAGCAGGCGTGGCTGCTGGGCAGATCCTCTGCTGGCCCCGAGGGGTCAGGTATGAGTGAGAACCGGAGCAGGGAGCCTGGGTGTGAGCCGCTCCTCGGTGGCTCCGGTTTGGCCTCTGCACCTACAGGGTCTGACCCTGAAGGCTCTGGGCTGTCTCCACCAGAGCAGGCCTCCAGAGCAGAGCGCCCCCTTGCGGCCAGTCGGCTGAGGGTGTCTGGGTTTATCGCTGAGGACCCTGAAATGGATTAGGGGGAAATGCATATGGCCCACCCCGAGTCTTGTCTGCACGGACCAATAGTGTCAGCAGTCAACCACCAGGAAGTAGGCACAGGCCTCCGGCAGGGCCCAGGTGCTGGGTCATCACACCCTCTCCCAGAGGGCCAGGAACTCATCTTCAGGCCAAATTCACTCTAAGGTCACTGCTACCAGGCACACCATGCAGGCTCACACCACATCTGGACTCACACCCACACCTGGTTCACAGCCACACCTGGTTTACAGCCTTTACACAGAAGCTCACACCTCTCTGCCCCTTTCCTGCCCAGAGGCCTCACCATCTAGACGTTGGGAACCCTCACTGCCTGGATGTTGGGGACCTTCACTGCCTGTGTATTGGGGGTCCTCACCCCTTGAATTGTTGGGGACCCTCACCTCCTGTGTATTGGGACCCTCGTGTCCTGGGTATTGGGGACTCTCAGTACCTGGTCCTTGGGGGGCCTCACCATCTGCTTAGCAAGCCTCTTCCTGAGTCTCACTTGGAACTCTGTGTCTCCGGGACCCCAGGCTGGTCTGCAGAAGGAAGGGCCTGGGCCCCTGAGCCCAGACTGGTGAGGAAGCAAACAATAGGCTTAGCAACCCTCTGTTCAAGAGAGAGGTAAAGTGGTCACCATGGAAATTAGGAAATGCTTTGAATGGAATATAAAAATACTTGCTATCCAAATGGGGGCTGCAGTCAAGGGCTGCTCTTGGGTGGGCTGGAAAGAAGAGAGGGCGCAAGGCCATTCTGGGAACTTAGAGGCTCTCCCTGGGACTGGACAGGATGACACTGCCGAGGACAGACAAAGCGGGATGCAGAGGAGAGGGCCAGGGTTGGAGGGTGCAGCCTGCAGCTGTCAGGCAGGGCCGCAGCAAGTCATGCGAAGGCAGAGAACATTCGGAAACTTGTCACTGAAACTGATCAAAGTTTAGAAAGTGCAACTAATCCATAACATGGAAGAAAAACTGCTGCAACAGGACATCGTGAACAGCATGTGATGTGAGCACACGTGTGAAACAGGCGAGAGAGGGGTCCCAGCAACTACCAGAAAGAAAAGAAAGCCTCAAAGTCCTGCTTCCACAAGCAGCTGAGTCCATGGCTGAAAGCTACAAGCAGAATAGTGTGCCTGCCTTTCTTTAAGATCCTATTACTGACTGGGGGCACGGGGAAGAATTCTTAGGGGGAAAGCTTCAGTTAACATGGATGTCTGTGGAGGGGGGATGGGGAGCAGAAAGTCCTGGGGAGAAGACCTGATGGGGAGCCAGGGTGGGGGGTGGGGTGGGATGGGAGGAAGGAGGGACTGGGCAGCAGGTGGTGGTGGTTGGGGTGATGTTGGGGTTAGTGAAACGGGGGTAGGAGGGTCCCCTGGGTGGGTCTGGGAAGAACATCCCCATGCCCCAAAAGAGATTCCTATGTCTGCCCAGGAGATCCAGGCATCTGCGCAGACATAAGGGCCAAGGAGAGAGGTTTGTTAGGAAAGGGGGGAAGTGAGGCCCTCACATGGTTCAGGGGGCCAGAGGGGCTGCCCCTCCCCAGGCAGAGAACGTCATGGCTGTGCCTCTCCCGGGGTCCATATCTTGGGGGGGGGGGGTGTTGGTGAAGCCAGGGTTTCTGCAGCACCTTATCTCCACTTCACCCTGGTCTGAGCTCCAGGCTTTTCCATGGCTTCTGATGCCCCCCTGGGCCAGCGATCTCAGGGTGTCCACCTCTACAGTGGGTTTGAGGATATGGCTCCTCCCCCCACCCACCTCCACACCAGGTCTTGCACGCTCCTGGCTCTGCCCCTTTCTGCCCCGCAGGTCTAGGTGGATGCAGGCCATGGCATGCAGGGGTGAAGTGGGATTGGGCAGGAAGTTGGGAAGAGGGTAGCACATGGGGTGCACATTTGCTGAAGGAGGGGGTGGGCCGGGTGGAAAGGCTGCCTCATGCAGTGAGGTGTGTATTTGGAGGCCAGGGATGCAGTGGCTGAGCCAAGGCCCCAGGGATGAGGCTCCTGGAGGATTCCTGTAGGTGTGGGTCAGGGACTGGTGCTCCGGGGGTCAGGGTTATGGAGCAGTACCAGCTGGTCATCAGCCCAACAGAGGAGGTCTGTGTGGGGATTTTACAGAGGAAGGGAACCCTGAATTGGGGAGTGCTCCTCCCAGGACCCAAGATCCCTGGCCCTCCAGTTGTGGGGGCCCCTTTGCAGTTCTGAAGCCCAGGCCCCCTGCAAACACAGTGGTACTGAGCGTTGGCAGCCTGGAGGACTTGGGAGACTGTGAGGGGTGCCCAGCTTTGGTGCAGTGAGTATGGGATCCTGAGTAAATGTACCCTTCAGTACTGTGGGGCTCTGTGTGTTGGGTGGGGGTGGACCCCTGCCTGAGGGATTCCCTGGGTCCTGGGAAGAGGGACCCCTGGGCTGGTGGGGGTTTGAGCTGGGACTCTGCAGACAATTCCCTAAGTCCTTTGACTACGTAGGGGTGTGGTGAGGGAGGAGGGGTAGACAGGGGCAGGAAGGAAAGAGAAGGGGTGTCTGGGGTGAGGACTCCCAGGATGCCCTGCTGTGGGGTCTGGGCCACTCAGTCTGCAGGACTTGGGGGTTTGGGCTTGACCTTGGACACAGGGTTCCTGGCTCCCTGTGTGCAGGCTCCGTCCTCCTGGGTCACCGGCCACGGGGGTCCTGGCTTAACTCAGGGGAGGGACCAGACACGCCACCGTACCCGCCTTCCCTCTAATGCCAGCAGTAGGACTGAAGCACAGGGCAACCTTCCTGATTTATGAGCAATAAGGCACAAATGCAGAAGATTGCTCATGAAAATGAGAAGCTTCCAATTACCGGCGGCATCTATCTTCCAACCTGCACAGTCCTCCAGCCCGTCGCAGGCCACAGGCGGATCCCAGCGGGGATCTGACTTTGATGTTGACGCCCGGACTGATGACCAGTGTCAGGAAAGCCATCTACCCTGTTCCCACCCTGTTCAGGGCCTGGTAGGTCACCGGGTCAACACTAATAGCCTGGCCTGTCCAGCACCAATACTGAGCACTTTCTAGAAATGTTACCAGTGTCAGCTTGGACCACCGTGCCATGAATGGGTGCCTCAATATACCCATCTCATTGATGGGAAGGCAGGGTGCTGGCAGGGGGCTGGTCACACAGGGCAAGGGAGGCACTGAGCAAAATGAGGGACAATGCAGCCCTCCCCTGGGGCTCTCCCACAGGTGCCACACCCCAGCTGATCGGAAGCACCAAAGCACCCCTTCCCACATACAGACACCCCAAGGCCCCCCCCACAGAAATGCTCCAAGGACCTACACATACAGACA